>BLSH010192566.1:606419-619133 GCA_018402905.1 Glandirana rugosa | reverse complement strand
ATATGTAAGTGCTGCGTAAATTTATGGCGCTATATAAGTACCTGAAATAAATAAATAAAATAAATAAACATTGTCTTTTTAGGGGATATTACTCTTATATGCCTAGCAGTCATCCTTTCTTTGCTATATATTTTGGTAGACATTTATGAACACTGCCAAGAACTGCACAGGCACCAGGATTTATAGGTTTGCACAGCAACCTACCAGTGTTGCCAACCTCCAGCAGCGTTTTTTACTGGCAAAACATAGAAAACTTACTTGCGTAGCACATTTTTTTACTGGCAACTTGAAAAATAATAGAACTCCTATTAGAAACAAAGACAATTGATATTTAAACACAACATGGAAACACTGACAATACCCATATCAAGTAATTTGCCGGGTTTACACTTAAAAGTCAGCACAGCATGACAAATTATCAGACCCTGATAGTTATAGACAGTTGTAAAAATCACTGATTTTTACAAACTGTCAGTAAATTTACTGACGGTTGGCAACCCTGCAACCTACTGATCGCTTCCATCAGGTATGATCTGCCTGCACTGCAGAGAGAAGCACAGAGGCCCATTGATGACATCCTTGGGTCTATATAAGGCGTGTCATGGAACAAGAAAGGTTTTGTTTACCAAGTTCATTAGCATGCTGATGAGGGATAAAGGAGTAGCCAGAAAATACTACATATATAAAGTTCAGTGTTTTATAGATAAATGCACAGAAGGCGGAGGGATCGGGTCACGCTCACATTGTGCACAGAGGCCCTAAAGAACATAAATATTATAATCAAACAAATAAATCCAGCGAGTGTTATAGACAGCCCCGATCACATCAAATTAAGGTTAACTGATCATTTTGTCTGCAGATTTCCACAGCAACAGTGCCTCGGCTCACGGGCGGTATGAGCAAATAAATGCAGCTTGTCAAGCCGAATAACTTCAGTGCTTTCCTGGTGGAGAATGCACAGAGGACGAAGCAACGTTCGGTGGGGGGAGAGGAGGAGGCAAAGGAAAAGCACCAAATTCCCTCTTCTGAAATGCTAACAGTTTTTTCCTGGTAAATGCAATGCAACAATGTACAATATTATGACAATCAAATGTTACAAAAACCTTCCTTTGATCTTTGTAATTTATAGAGGCACAAGGAGGCAGCCATATTTGTTCATGACATAGGCAGGCTCGGCTTCCTCCTTTGCAGTGTTACACGGTGATTGCATTTTACTGCTTCTTCTCACAATGTCAGTCTGTCTGCTATTCAACCCATCCTCGTAGGAACCAGGGAATGCAAAGTAAAAGATTAAACATTATCTTTAATACAGGCCTACAGTGACCCAGTACTGTTTTACAGTGTTAATGAATAAGTCCTGCCTAAAAGAAGACACCAGAAGGTCCCTGCTTTTGCTAGAAAAACCTCTTCTGTGTCCCTCTCTGATTTTGTTTCACCTTACAACCAGGGCATGACTTCATGGGCATAGATGCAGAGAGTATTTTTTGCCTTGACATATTTTATATAGGATCGTATAATTTTATATAGGATTATTTTAAACAGAGACGGGTAACAAAAATGGTGAAAGGTCTGGGGGATAAAGCATATCAAGAGTGACTTCAGGAACTTGTACAGTCTGGAGGAAAGAAGGGAGAGGGGAGAAGTGATTGAAACCTTTAAATACCTCAAGGGGGTGAATAAGGTTCAGGAGGGCAGTCTTTTCAATATGAAACCAAAATCAAGAACGGGGACCTCAAACTAACTGGGGGGAAGTTCAAAACTAATCTTAGAAAGTATTATTTTACTGAAAGGGTGGTTGATGATTGGAATAAACTACCAACAGAGGTTGTGAGACAGTCAACAGTAAATGGCTTCAAACATGCTTGGGATAAACATAAATCTATAGTCAGACAACAAGGTTAATGTAAAAAAAAATATATATAAAAAAAAATAAATAAATAAATAAAAAGGGGCAGACTCGATGGACTACTCAGTCTTTTTCTGCCGTCACTTTTCTATGTTTCTATGTAGGATCATATGTAAAAGCATGTCTGTACACATGTACCATCTGTGCCAACATTACAAGTGTACACCGCAAATATACCCTATTTGCTAAATCACATAGGGCTCCTGCCACCTAGCGTCCTCGGTTGCTGAGACTTAGGCAGCTGCTGGTGCCTAGTGTAACAGGTTGCTAGGATGCAGAGGAATTGTGTCACCTAGCGTCCTTGGTTGCTGGGAAACAGGGGCCCCCTGCCACCTATGGCCCAAGGTTTTTAGAAGTCCAAAAACTCCTGCCATCTAGTGTCCTAGGTTGCTAGGACGCAGGTGGTTCCTGCTGTACAGCATCCTTGGTTGCTAGGTCACAGATGGATCCTGCTCTCAGTGTCCCTAGTTGGCACGCAGGGTGGTTCTTGTCAGCTAGTGTCCATGGTTGCTAGGATTTAAGCCGTTTCTGCTACCTTGCACTCTGGATAGCTAGCTCCTGCCTCCTAGCATCCTTGTTTGTTGGAATGCAGGAAGTATCTACCGCCTAGTGTCCTACCCAGGTGGCTCTTGTTGCCTAGCATGCTTGGTTGCTAGGACATAGGCGGCTCCTGCTGCCTAGCATGCTTGGTTACTTGGACACAGACGGCTCCTGCTGCTCAGCATGCTTGGTTGCTAGGACACAGGCTGCTCTCCTGCCACCATTAATGGCCAATAGCTTAGATTTAAGCTTTACATAAATAAACGTTGGTACAAACAGTTATATGCATTCATAGTTAAATACAGCCTACACATAGGATTATTGGATGCAGATTTTTCCTTTTCTTTTTTTTTTTTTACACAGCCAGACCCATAGCACAACAGAGTTTTGTTCAGATTCGTAAAAAATGTAGGCATTACAGACCTGAACACAGCATATTTTACGCCTGCGCGCACAAGCCCTAAATCCTTATTTAATATCCAGTTCCCTAGTGCACGTTTCATAGGACTTGGTGGTTGCCGCCACTCCAGGACACTTGTTCTGCTGACATTACCTAAGACAACTTAGAAGGACGCAGCTTCTTCGGAAAGTGCCGAGTGGACATATTTTATCTCGTTAGATTTATGTAAATCGTAGAAACAAAATAGTGCACTGACCTTTATTAAAATGCAGATTTGCAGATTTTCTCAGTTTCAAAAAAAAAAATGTTATTAGTTCATAGCCGGTGAGAACATAAGTACGATGTTTACAAGTCTAGAATCTGCCAGCACCCTTGTCAGCCCACGTTTAGAATATGGAGCAGAGTTTTGGATCTTAATCAACAACCTGAATATAAGGAGGTCAATGTGGAAGATGGTGTTTTAAATACGTTGTTACCAAGATTACATTTGTCCTTGGGGCCTCTTTTCCCCAATACAGTATAGTCCCCCAATATGCTGACCAATCCACTGATGATAGCCTCTGCAACACCCACATCTTTAGGGCTTTTTCCACATTAACCAAGCTCATTCCACTATCCTGATGTTCTCTAGGTGGACCCAAGCCTCCATAAGCAATGAGAGCATCCATCCCACCCTCTGCATGAATAAATATTATTCACAAGCTAAATTAAGGTTGCCACCACCATCCTCACATGGTCACTTGAACCTCACCAAAGTAAGTTACTCTTTTCCATCATTGCTACACCAGCTTGAATTTTTGTTCTCTTCGAGCTAAAGTTTAAGCATGGCAATTTTTACAGCTTGAGCTTGGACCAAGGTAAAGTATACCTGTGGGATCCCCAAGGAAGTGGGAAACCACTACTATGGAACGGAATGGTTACTCCAGCACTAACTTCTGGGTCTTGTGCCAAGCGGATGCCCTGCTGCATTCTGAACAAAAAAGGTCTATCATTCGGCATAGGTGTTATTCAAGGAACATTTTGCAGTCCCTCAGTGATACAAAGCATTCTCAGATTGGACGAGGTGGAGAAGCAGGGTTGTGGTGTCAAGATCTTCACCTCCTCCAATCAGAGAACACTATGTATTCATTGAGAAAATGCAAAGTGTTCTCTGAATGGCGCTCATGAGCAACTTCCTGTGTCCAGTAAACAGTAGGACACCTGCTCAGCATGGGATCCAGAAGCTAGTGGAGATCACTGAAGTAGTGGTGATTACTACAGTGATTTCCAGCTTCCAGAGAGATCCCAAAGGTATGGCATAACATACATGTTTACATTGGTCCAAGTTGCCATATCTGTCCTGTTCATGTTAATTGGTACACAGCCGCTGCTCCCAATCTGGCACCCATTCGGGCTTAAAGCAGATGCACAAAATACTTGTGCATCCCAAACACAGCCTTCACCCAGATGTACGCTATAGTATGCCCATGTAAACGAAGCCTAATACTACAGCATAAGGTCTCTACGGATTTCCCTATTTTTTTACAGATGTTCTTAAGTGTCCCACTGTATTCTACTGGGAATATTACTGATGAAGATCTAAATCTGCAAAAAACAGAGCCTGAAGGATTGAAGTGAACCTGTACTGGAAAAGCAAAAACCTATGAAACTCAGTACTGATAGGCAATACTAATGCTTACCTTTGTTGTTGCATAGCTCGCTATCCATGATAAAACACAAATACGTGTGCATGGTGCTTGTTCACTCAGATGCCAAGTGATGAGTGATGCCACCATGCACCTGGTGATTGGTCACTCAGATGCCTAGTGATGAATGATGCCACCATGTGCCTGGTGATGGTTCACTCAGTTGCCAAGTGATGAGTGATGCCACCATGCGCCTGGCAATGGGTCACTCAGATGTAATGAGTGATGCCACATTAGGGGAGGGGGGGGGTCATGTTTACTTTCCCCATAGCCAAAAGTTAAGGCATTCTAAAAAGTTCTGGCGGTGCAATTACGAGGATTGCTGAAGCAACTGAGGTATGCTTTAGCACCTTACAATGTCCCTTACCCATGTCTTAGTTTCAGGTAGAGGAAGAAAAAATCCAAAGAATGAAGCAGAAGCAGAGCGATTATTGCATTGCAGGTTGAAGAGTACTGTGTTTGTGTAGCAGCCGGTCTGGGGGGTAAGGGATTAAACATATTAGGCTCAGTTCCCAGGCGTTTGGTTTTGGAAGGCCCACTTGTTATAAAAAAAGGGGGACAGCCGAGATCAAGATTTCGGCAGCGGGTTGGCTGATGGCTAGAGAATGGAGTGAAGACACCTGTGAATGCAAGGGTGGCGCTTAAGTCACAGACCACATGCAGGTCATGGACAATGCCTGTATGGACGTTGTATTTACATGCCGCATTTCATCAATAAAGTTGCATTAACCATTCTGAGCCTGTTCTGAAGTTTTTCAAAGGGGTGCATGTAGGTTCTGGCATATTCCAAAGTACATGGGTCTGTAATAGCACTATGAGGTATGAAGTAACACAACTAAAAAGGGTTATATCTTAAAACTAGGAGGAGGAGTACAGTTTCTATGAGTGACCAAGTGAAAGAACGAGCTATAAGCAACCAGTCTTTAGCCATGGTACCTGGTAAGGTGACAGGTCCTCCTGTAGTGAGGGGGTCGATGTTCTGACTTGGGGAACTGCCTTAACGTTAGATTCTTCACATGGCTGCAACCTCCGTCTGGTCCCGGGCATTGATGAGCGTGCTCCGCACGAGTGTTTTCCCACATGCAGGACCTCGGGTATGGCTTCCACTCCAGCAAGGAGAACAGAGAGCAGAAGCACAGTGGTGACATCATCAAGTCTCTTGAGAATAGCAGCCAGAAGCAGCAGAACCTTAAGTGGTCCAGTACTGCAGATATACAGCCATGAGGGTCAATGCACAGGAAGAGGGATTCAAGACAAAATGTAAATCTTTCAGGGTACTGCTTTGGCACAGTTACATTTTTAGATGTTCCACATAATGCAGCAGATCTTTAAATTTGGTTCAGCCCAACTTCAAATATATGTTTAAAGCCTGTTTTCAGGCATACCCCAATTGTAATCCTGAGCCTTCCCTCAGCTACCTAGAGGCAGGCTCTGCTGACTTGCTGCAACTAAAAGTGCACACTGTGAGAAGCTCAACAAGCTCCACAATGAAGATTAAAGTTTGAAAGGACCTACTTTTTAGATGCAGGCTGCATTATAACTCTGATAACCAGGAACTGAAAAGAGTGCACACTTTACAGAAGATAAAAATAATCGCCAATTTGTAGCAAATTCCATATTCTGCAAATCTATTATGAAAACAAATTCTGACGCTCGTCCTTTTAATCACTGTCATTAAAAAACATCCACGAGTGCAGTGACGGCCATCGCTCCCTCCCACTGCTTCACAGCCATTTTTAATTTCATGTGACAGAGGGTAATCGCTGCCACCTGCACCTACAAACCGGGACGACCAATAGGAAGAGCATGTTGGCTGATCGCATACTGCGAGGAAATGCAAATGACAGAGAAGTCAAGCAGCTAGAATCACTGAAATAAATATTATATATTTGCTTTATTAACTGCCTGTGTTAAGAGAGGTTTAATGCTGAACTCCAGCTCCCTTCAGTCTTGCACAGCTGTACTCTCCTGGCTTCTCTCCTGTACTGAAAGCTGCAGCGAGTCAGATAGAGCCCACCTTATTTCCTGGCTGCTGGACAGCATTAGCCTGACTGTCCCTGGTCCGTACCTTTCATTCATTAAATATCAGTTATTTCAATAATGGAGGCTCAGCGTCACATGTGGGCATTACCTTGCTGTAGTGGCCAGTTATAGGTGGGGGACAGTGACCTTGTTTTTGTGTTGTAACATCTTTTGGTGCCACACCAGCACTGCAGCCGCCATGGGGCCACGGCTGGGTGTCTGGTCCTGTACCTTTAAGGAGGGTTGGGCTCCTCCAGTCACCTGTCCTTCATCTATCCATTTAATTGTATGTGCTTCCACTGTGAAGCCTCTTATACAGAGTTAGGTCTGCAGTATACAGGGAGCCTTGTCGGGGCCTGCAGCTTACGCATACACTTGCAAATGTGTGTAACCAATCCCCTGTCTTTTAAACGCTGAACTGTTAGACAGGTGAATTTTGTTTGGTGGCAGACTGGTCGGAAAGTTGAGCTTGGAATTTTTTTTTGTTTTTTGCCTGTATCTGCCTTTCCATGGCTCCTTGCTGTAGTGGCCAGTTATAGGTGGGGGACAGTGACCTTTTTTTTTGTGTTGTAACCACTTTTGGTGCCACACCAGCACTGCAGCCATCATGGCTGGGTGTCTGGTCATGTACCTTTAAGGAGGGTTGGGCTCCTCCAGTCACCTGTCCTTCATCTATCTATTCAATTGTATGTGCTTCCACTGTGAAGCCTCTTATACAGAGTTAGGTCTGCAGTATACAGGGAGCCTTGTCGGGGCCTGCAGCTTACGCATACACTTGCAAATGTGTGTAACCAATCCCCTATCTTTTAAACGCTGAACTGTTAGACAGGTGAATTTGGCTTGGTGGCAAACTGGTCGGTAAGTTGAGCCTGAAAATGTTTTTTTGTTTTTTGTCTGTATCTGCCTTTCCATAGCTCCTTGCTGTAGTGGCCAGTTATAGGTGGGGGACAGTGACCTTGTGTTTTTTTTTTTTTTTTTGTGTCATTACCTAGGGTGGTCTGCATAAAAATATAGTCTGCCTAGGAGCATTCATTTTAGTCAAACTATGCACTGAAACAAAGTTCATAAAACACTGAGGGCCCATTCACATTTGCATTTGCATTGTGGCAAAGCACGCTAAAATGCAAAACGCATGACAACACAGCTACTCTATGCGCAGTACGTCACAGTGCCATCCATTGTAAATGTCACCCCGATGCATAGTACAGCAGAGCGCAAAATACCATAGCAAACCACAAAACATATAGCATGGGTTGTGGTGTGCTGCATTTTCAAAATAGGGTCATGAAAGTTTTTTCATTGGTGGTGGTGTGTTGGTAGCCCATTTATCTGTTGTGGTGTGTTGGCAGCCCATTCAATGGTTGTGGTGTGTTGGCAGCCCATTCATCTGTCATGGTGTGTGGCAGCCCATTTATTTCTTACGGTGTGTTGGCAGCCCATTCAACAGTTGTGGTGTGTGGCAGCCCATTCATTTGTTATGGTGTGTGGCAGCCCATTTATTTCTTACGGTGTGTTGGCAGCCTACTCATTTGCTATGGTGTGTTGGCAGCCCATTCATTTGATCGGGTGTGTTGGCAGCCCATTCAACGGTTGTGGTGTGCTGGCAGCCCATTCAACGGTTGTGGTGTGCTGGCAGCCCATTCTTTTGTTCTGGTGTGTTGGCAATCCATTCAACAGCTGTGGTGTGTTGGCAGCCCATTCATAACGAATGGGCTGCCTTAACGCAATGTACATTAACACATGCCCTAAAGCACATTAATGCATGTGTACTGACCACTTGATATCCACAGGCCATTTACACACATCCTAGAAATCAAGTTTACAGCTCATGCTACCATTTGGTTCAATTACTACAACGTAAAAGTGGTCCAGGCAGCCACCTGATCACTTTTACAGCACTGTGAAGCACAGCCCCCCCCCCCCCCCCACCATAACTGCCTCCGTGGTTCTTGGGTTCTACCGTTTCTTCAGTGAGTCTGAGACCACTGGACTTGAGTGGAGGGCCAGGGAGAAATTAGGTGTCTAATTAACACCTGATGCCTCCATAAAGGGGACCCGTCACCTGCTAAAATGCTAATACATTAAGGGGACTGTTATTCCCTTGTGATAGCAATGAAGTTAAATTTAAAAAAAAAATGTAAAAGTGTTAGAATTTTAAATAATGCAATAAATGTAAAAAAAACCCCAAAAAACTTTATAAAAGCACCACCATCACTCTGGCAGCACACATGTGAATGTAACTGCGTGCATAGTGTGCACAATGTGTGATAGCAATAATTCTAGTGCCATCATTTGCTGTTTGACACAGAATGGTTGGTAAGGTGGATGAGCCTGGCAGCAGCATTCATGATGGACTGAAGGGGCAATAGCCTATGTAAAGGTAATTCAATGAGGGAGTTGCAATAGTCGAGGCGGGAGATGACCATAAAGTGAATTTGAAGATTTGTGGTGTCATTGGTGGAGAAGGGGTATATTTTGGAGACGTTGGCGGCAAGCTTTGGACAATGATTGGATGTGGGGCCAAAAAGGCAAGTTCAGCCTCCAGGATTACACCTAGCACCCTTGCCTGCAGCGATGGGTTGATAGTTGTGCCATCGATCGTCAGCTCTAAGTTGATAACCAGTGAAGGCTTTTAAAGCATTACCTATAGACAATATTGGGTACTGTATTTTTTTTTCAATTTCACAGCGGCGCAGAAATTTTAAGGCTTGACCTCTTGCGTATCTATTTGTGGTGGATCGTTTTTCAGACTGTGGTTGACAGGTGGTTTACAGATGTTTAAAAGGCGATACTACCGCTTCCTGCGCACTGGTTATTTGATTCCTATGAGGGAATTTTAGCATTGCAATGAGGATTTTACGTTGAACTACCAAGCCAAAACCACCATAGATGTGTTTGGCATTCAGTTGTGGCGCGCTTCCGATGACAATACGTAATATGGACAAGCGGTTACTGTCAAATTACATTCAGAGTTAAAATTGTACAGCGAACCATCACGGCAATATATACTCTCATCCCTGGCCTAGGCCAAAATGGAGGGGGGGGACGCGAAAAACAACAAAAAGGTAAGTAAAGAGCAAAAAAAGACAAAATATTGCGGAAAGGGGCATTGCTGGGAAGAGGGGTGGTGTTGGAGAGGAGAAAGCTGACGTTCCATTTTAAGTTTAAATGGGTCCTTGCGCATATTGTAACAACTATACTTATTTTTTTTTTATTATTATCATTTACATAAAGCTAATCTATGTTCGATATCTATATATAAAAAAAAAACACCATACATACTTTTCATTCCTCTAGTGGAGCAGCCACCTTCAGAAGACAAGGGCGGGGATAAAATTAAGAGCCACTTAGCGGGCCGGTTAAGTGTGGAGTCATTCCGAGTATGAAATTTTCACGTCTGACCGCATCCAGCTTTTAGCAATGAACGTAGTAACAGCCCTAGAACTTCGTATAAAAAGAGTTGGTAAGAAAAGTTGACAGACCAGCGGTGGCCCTACATAATTTATAAAGACGCCACGCTGCAATAAATATTATAGTGAGATTTAAAAATAGAAAAAGCACATAAAAAGCATAAAGTACAATAAAGACACAACAGCTAAGCAAGGGATATGCAATGCGGAATTTTCTATAATAAAAAAAAAAAAAGTGCAACAATGTATCCAATGCCCCGTGAAAAGCCGCCACCACTGATCGCTCTAATTACAACTTGTTTGTGCTGTGTTCCCACAGATTTAACACTGCTTTTTGTTAATTAAGATCCTTAATTGCTAATTCTTTTTGGCAGCCTAAGGAGTTTCTTTCCAACAAAAGGCCAAGTGTTTCTCCCCGGTTTCTGAATAATGACGAGGCCGCGGGGGCTCTACCGGCACCATTCACGTAATACAACAGGCGATGTCTGTCCTGCGCGTTCGCTCAATGCACCGCGCGGCCCCACTGTGTGACCGCCTCCCCCCCAACATTTACCACCACAATCATCTGCTATGAGCTGCTTGCTGCTTCTCCGACCCGGAGCAAAAAGGAAAAAAAAAGTACACAATAGCAGGATTTCATAAAACCGGTGGGTGGGAAGAGGAAGCGGTACAGAATCTGCGATTGTGCGATTTGTTTTGTACACTGAACAATTAAAACAAAAAATAAAATTGTATGTATTAAAAGGAGGGGGAAAAAAAAAAGGTTGAGAAACAAAAAAAAAGGTATGAAAAGGAACAAGTCTTATGCCAGCCCATTAAGCGGCATGCTTAGCTCTTACAAGGCTTTTATCTGCAAAGTGCGCTTTGTATGCTTTTATTTTTAATGGCGTGCTTTAAAAAGAACCTGGCTCGAAGATTAATCAGATAGTCCAAGCAACATGCAAAATCATTGGGCCGCTAAGAAAAATAAGCAAACACTGCAAGTGCGTTAAATTTAAAGGGTTTACTCTAATACTTTAAGAGCCCATTCACACCTGTGCATCGTGGCAACAACACGCTAAAAATGTACACGTTAACACACATTGTCACAATGCATGGCAATGCACTTGTTATATGCGTGACGTATTGCTCTGGCGCACTTCATTGTGAGCAGTAGAGCACAGCGCACCACGACATATATACTGTGTGCTGTGGTGCAATGCATTTTCAAAAAAGGGCCATGCATGTTTTTTCATCCATTGTGATGCGTCAACAGCCCTATTATATTGAATGGGTCGCCTTAATACAATACATGTTAATGCATGACCATTGACATACCATAACAGACAGCTTTTGAATCAACCCATAACCCCTTGCCACCGTTTCTTTAAGGGGTTGTTAATATCGGGATCCAAATGCAGGCTTCCCAATCATGTGGTCACAGTGAATGGCTCTCACGGAGATTCCATGATATCCTGGGAGCCCGTCGCAGTCAGCAAACAGCGTGTCAGGACCTGGATCAACTGCTGTTGGCACTGTGGTTCCCAGAGTGGAAGGTCGTAGTTCCAGGGTCCACCAGTAGGTGTCTCCCAACAGATCCCAGTAATCTCTACCTGATGATGGCTGCTGTGAGGGTATTTAGTCCTTCCTCTACTATTACTCTTTGCTTCAGTGTTTTATCCTGCTAGCCAGATACTTCCTGCTATTGATCCTGAGCCGGATTCCCACTTTGTACCTGTATCCTGTACCATGCTGCTTTGTACCTGCTCCCATTGTTCCTGTTCCCAGTCCTGGTTTCCCCCTTCCTTGCATCTCCGGTATTACCCTATTTTTTTGTGTTCCCTATTTTGTATACTGTATATATTATATTAGGTTGCTAATTTGGCTTTCAGTTAGGTTGCTTCTTAGGGATTTTGTCATTTGGTTAGGATTCAGGGGAGAGGAAGGAGTGTTCACAACAGATGAGCAATAAGAGCCTATGGGTGATGTCCTCACTCTCTCCTCTCCGCTGGCTGACACAGAAGATCACATGACTGGACTAGCGTGGGCTGAAAATAGGTAAGTGCGTACATCTTTTTTTACACAGGTTAGCTAGCACAGGTGTAAGAATAGGGGAAGGAACGTTTTTAAGACTAGGCTTTAGCTGGAATTCTACTGTAACCACTTCCCACCCGCCGTATAGTAAAATGATGGCGGGCGGGATGCGCTCTCATTCTGGGATTTCATATGACGGCACCTCAGAACCGGCACACAGCGCGGAGTTAGCACGACCCCGATCTCAGCTAGATCTTCGTAAAGAGCAGATGATGCGGCTCTTTACCCATGTGATCGGCTTTGTCCAATCACAGCTGGTCACAGGTAAACAAGGGAGTGCCATTTATCGGCTCTCCTCGGCTCACAATGACAGAGTGTGTGTTGCGAGGAGAGCCGGTCAGCAGCATTTCTCAGCAGGGGAGACCAATACTGGTAACCCGTGACTTTCCGTAGTGACTTACCGTAGTGATTACCAGTGACTAACCACAGTGATTACCCGTGACGACCCCGAAAGGACATTTGTCCTGTGACTACTAGTCACGGGACTAATGGTCATAACCAGAGGGGACGACTCTTTACGACGACTGGCCGAGAGGAGCGTTGTGTGTGAGACAGTAACACTCGGCTCCTCTCGGCTATTTACCGTGAGGGAACAAATGGACACTGGTCGACACTAACCTGTTTCGGCTAGTGTACCCATTTCTCGGCGTAGTAGACGAGAAATGCTTCTAGATCGAC
>BLSH010192566.1:593957-606409 GCA_018402905.1 Glandirana rugosa | reverse complement strand
AATCAGTGATTAAATACCACCAAAAGAAAGCTCTATTTGTGTGAAAAAGAATGAAAAAAATGTCATATAAATACAGTTTTGCATGACCGCGCAATTGTCATTCAAAGTGTGACAGCGCTGAAAGCTGAAAATTGGCCTGGGCTGGAAGGGGGTAAAAGTGCCCAGTAAGCAAGTGGTTGAGGAGCTTTCCTCTCACTTCCTGTTACAGAGAGAAGAGAAACATTGGAATACTAGTCAGTACCAGTGTGCAAAAGTATATTTGCTTTGGAAGAATAAATCACCTCTAACGTTGGGCGTCCTATGTGTGGATGTTGCTGCGTTGTGTTATTAGAATAGTTTTTTACATTAGAATGGGATGCTGTGAGACTGTCCATAATTTTAAAGGGCGCCTTGACTGAAAAAAGGTTGAGAAACACGGATAGATACAGTGTATAATGTATATACAAAGTTCATATTTAAGTGTGCTTCAAAGTTTTGACTGTCAAATTTAAACAAAAACAATACAAGATAAAGACCCACAGCTACGGCACCATTTTTTTCCTTATGTTTCAGTCTGAGCTAAATGAAACAATCGGTTCATTTAGCGGTTGAGCGCTCTCCATCTGGAGACCCGGCGCAGAAGGAAGACGTATGCTGGCACCTTACGCTCTCCACAAGAAGCAGAATTCGATTTGAAGGGTCTCTGTAGAACGATAGCCTCGGGGAGACCCCCACCACGGGTCCCTTATATCACAAACTCTACTTACTCTTCAATTATGCGGCTGGGAAGAAAGAGTTTTTAATTGCTTTCGCCAGTGTTATCTTTATTGAGCGTCTTCTAGATGAAGAAAAATTGGGCCTGGATTCATCTCGAATGACCCTTTAAAAGCCCACGAGAAACCAAAGCCGCAACGTGGGCATTACAAGGCTTTCGAATCGCACAAACAGGCTAATCAAAGGAGACCTTCTGACCCTAACCAAGTGATGAGACTAAACTAACAAGATAATTCATTCATGCTACTTGTTAAATGCTCCAACGTTGCCTGGTCCTTAAAGGAAAACTCCATATTTTATATAACAAGAGGTAGATGTAGTGCACATGAATTGACAAGAAAAATGCTTAAAGAAGGAGAGAGGAAAGGGATGACCTCTCCAGTCTTCTGCTGCCATTTCACTGTCCATTAACAGGAATTGGTCAGGGAGGTGAGCAAATTGCATAGATAGAGAAGTCAGGTCACCGGCTTGGCTGTGCTGTCTTAGAAGGACTGGTTAACCTCTTGTCGCCTTTACAGGGTTCTGAAACATGGGAAATGGAGGCAAGCTTCCTGATCATGTGGTCAGTGGTCACAGCAGTCACATGTTTGGGAGCCGCTCTCCTCAGTGGCTAGGAGCTGTTGGTGGCAGAACAGTAGAGCCGGCTGATGCATATATGCATTGAGACCCATCCGCTGTGCTGATGCAATTATGCATTACATTGGTGGGAAGAGTTTAAACCGAGAACAAGTATTTTGGAAGGTAAACAGCTCTCCTGTATCTATTTGCATTTTATCTGTACATTAGGTGTCTGCCTGACGTTGAGTTTAAGCTTTCCAGCTTAAGCTATTCCATTAAAGTCGCCATTCTCAACCAGGGTTCCATAGAACTCTAGGGTTCCTCCAGAGGTTGCCAGGGGTTCCTTGAGCTGTGGCTGATCAATCTCCCATTTGATGGTTCTTCCCACTGGCCCCCAATGTAAGGAGCATTCTTCCCAAAGGTCTCCAATGTAAGGAGTATTCTTCCCACTGATCACCAATGTAAAGAGCATTCTTCCCAATGATCACCAATGTAAGGGGCATTCTTCACACTGATCACCAATGTAAGGAGCATTCTTCCCACTGACCATCACTGTAAGGGGCATTTTTCCCACTGATCACCAATGTAAGGAACATTCTTCCCACTGATCACCAATGTAAGGAACATTCTTCCCACTGATCACCAATGTAAGGATCATTCTTCCCACTGATGACCAATGTAAGGAGCATTCTTCGCACTGATCACCAATGTACGGAGCATTCTTCCCACTGATCACCAATGTAAGGATCATTCTTCCCATTGATGACCAATGTAAGGAGCATTCTTCCCACTGACCACCATGTAAGGAGCATTCTACCCACTGATGACCAATGTAAGGAACATTCTTCCCACTGATCACCAATGTAAGGAGCATTCTTCCCACTGACCTCCAATGTAAGGAACATTCTTCCCAATGACCACCAATGTAAGGAGCATTCTTCCCACTGACCACCAATGTAAGGGACATTCTTCCCACTGACCACCAATGTAAGGGACATTCTTCCCACTGACCACCAATGTAAGGAGCATTCTTCCCACTGATCACCAATGTAAGGAGCATTCTTCCCAATGATGACCAATGTAAGGGACATTCTTCCCACTGATCACCAATGTAAGGAACATTCTTCCCACTGATCACCAATGTAAGGAGCATTCTTCCCATTGATCGCCAATGTAAGGAGCATTCTTCCCAGTTCCCACTGACCACCAATGCAAGGGACATTCTTCCCAATGATGACCAATGTAAGGGACATTCTTCCCACTGATCACCAATGTAAGGGACATTCTTCCCAATGATGACCAATGTAAGGAGCATTCTTCCCATTGATCACCAATGTCAGACTTGTTTAGTGTTCGAAATTTGGGCTACAAGTAGTAAATATTCTTGAGTAGTATAAACATTACCACCACAGGCCCAAGGCTAAACAAGAGAAAACACTCAATTTCCCCATTCATGCCAAACAGCACAGATGGATAAATCTGCAGTGCTGGCTACTATATCCTAACAGCCGGAATCTGCAGCAGGCCAAATACCTGAACAGTGCTTGCATCTGACTGGATGCTATACCATTAGGGAGGTGGGCAATTGGCCCTAAAATTATTCTATATATATACATATATGGACACGCACACACAAACACTAGCTGTCTGTTTTTATGTTATTTCATTGTATTTAATGGAGATCCAACAGACTTGTGGATTTTAGATGGGGGTTTGAGTCCCGCATGCTGCCATTAAATGTTTCCATATTAACAAAGAAGCCCATTTCTTCAAGCGCAACCTAGCGGAATAAAACCCCGCCAATACATACAACAATACAGGATTACAATGTAATACAGAATGTAAATTGGGTGACTAGAATTCCAGTGAAGCGAGAATACATATGTAGCTTTCATACTCCATGAAAGGCAATTTTCTCCCATTCTGCGCTCCCCCCTGATTCATATGCATTGCGCCGTAGCGAGGTGCGCAGTGACTCTAATGCGGTTCTATCAATAATTAAGAGCAATGCTGACCTCAGCTGCGGAATAGCATGGGAAGAGACACGTAAGTAAGAATCTTCTCTTTATAGACAGGCTGAACCTCTCCTGCCACCAAACTGCTGAGACAGTTCACAGCTATGTGATCGATACCGCCAGGACATGCACATCATATGGACTCTAAGGTAAAGGGACAGCTAATGTCCTTAGCACTCCTCTTCTCAACACATAGAAAACGTTAGAGTTGAACACCCAGCAGATATAAAATATATAATATAAGCTACACAAAAAAATGGCAATCTCCCCAACCTATAACTGGCCTTTGTAGCAAGGTGCACATGGAAGGGCAATGCACATCACAAACAAAAAGTTTCCCAGCACACTTACCAGCTAGCCTGCAAAAAAAACAAATTGACCCTAACAATTCACCTTAGAGGATTTAGTGGCACGCATTTGCAAATATACTGGATACATTGATGCCCAGCAAGTCCTCAGATGTCCTTGTGCTCTTACTGGGTGTCCAATGGGGTTGATTTACTATAACTGGAGAGTGCAATATCTTGTGCAGCTCTGCATAGAAACCAATCAACTTCCATTTTTTTTTTTATTTGTCAAAGCTTAATTGAACAAGCTGGAGTTAGAAGCTGATTGGCTACCATGCAGAGTTGCACCAGATTTTGCACTCTCCAGTTTTAGTAAATCAACCCGAGCGTGTGGACAGGCTCTTTGAGGTCAAGATAGAAGCACTGTTGTGTTACATGCAACTGGAGAAGCAGAGGGCCAGGAGGTGGGGTCAAGCCAGTGTTAATTTTGGCTTCAAATTTTGATTTCGTTTTAGACGTATTTAATTGAATAAAATCTCTGTTCATTTTAGTGTACTAAAGTCTAATGGGTTTAGTTAAATTGTAATGCATTATTTAAGCATTTTTCTAGAATTTCCAAACTCATTATATACCCCTGAAGTAAAAAAAAAAAAAAAATCTAATATCATGCTATAATTTGTAGTATTAACCTCCTTAGCGGTTATCCTGAGTGTGGCTCAGGGTTAATTTCCATTACCAAAAGCGGTAACACCGAGTCACATTTGGGATTGCATCGCAGGATCCAGGCAAAGTTACTTACCTTGTCCCCAGCTGTGTCCTCTGGCGGAATCTTCGCCAGATGCCTCTGGGTTCCGGGCTCCGTTCCCTGCGAGCGTTGCATGGGGGCAGAGCTCGGCGGCAAATTCAAAAAGTGAAACACACATAACACATACAGTACACTGTGAACTGTAAGATTACATTACTGTATGAAATCATTTCACATCCCTTTTGTCCCTAGTGCTTTGTCCAGTGCCCTGCATGAACTTTTTATATTATATTTGCCATTCTTTCTGCCTGGAAACTTGAGAATGTCCATGGCATCCAAAAAACATCACTTTACGTCAAAAGCGGCTTTTGATCAGCTAGAAAACACCGATAGTAAATAAGAACCACTTGCAGAATTGAGCGATACTGATTCTTGGGGAAATTCGTCATCAGACACTGAAAGTGACGATAGCAACAATAATATTATTATTATTATTATATTAATATATTTGATAATTATTTATAGTTATTTATTATATTATAATTTATGATTTAGTTGTTTCAAACTTTATCATACCCGGGATGTCTACTAGACTTGTTTGGATAGATTTAAGTGAGTTATTCCCAAGAATTACAGGCCTACAAAATAAAACGCCAAATTTCTATGCAAAACAATTAACCGCTTTGAGATGCAAAAATCTGACAGAATCATACCGCCAGGGAGGTTAAGGTTGGAGCAAACTAAAGGCTCTGGAAGGTCTGAGGAGGCCTGTAATGCGCACAGTGCTCTGGACGGTCTGAGGAGACCTGTAGTGCATAGTGAGCACTCTGGATAGTCTAAGGAGGCCTGTAATGCACACAGTGCTCTGGATGGTAGACTGAGGAGGCCTGTAATGCACACAGTGCTCTGGATAGTGCACTGAGGAGGCCTGTAATGCACACAGTGATCTGGATGGTGGTCGGAGGAGACCTGTAATGCACAGGGCTCTGGATGGTGGTCTGAGGAGGCCTGTAATGCACACAGTGCTCTGGATGGTGGTCGGAGGAGACCTGTAATGCACAGTGCTCTGGGCGGTCCGAGGAGGCCTGTAATGCAGACAGTGCTCTGGACGGTCTGAGGAGGCCTGTAATGCACACAGTTCTCTGGACGGTCAGAGGAGGCCTGTAATGCACAGTGCTCTGGACGGCCCGAGGAGGCCTGTAATGCACACAGTCCTCTGGATGTTCTGAGGAGGCCTATAATGCACAGTGCTCTGGACGGTCTGAGGAGGCCTGTAATGCACACAGTTCTCTGGATGGTCTGAGGAGGCCTGTAATGCACACAGTTCTCTGGATGGTCTGAGGAGGCCTGTAATGCACACAGTTCTTTGGACAGTCTGAGGAGGCCTATAATGCACACGGTGCCCTAGACGGTGGTCTGAGGAGGAGGCTGTAATGCACAGTGCTCTGGACAGTCTGAGGGGGCCTGTAATTCTGCACAGTGCTAATCACACCACTAAGCACACTATGGTCCCTACCTTGCTTGCTGGGAGGGGAAACACTCACAGGCTTTACAGGCAGAGTGCTTTAGAAACTGGAAGTTCACGCCGGTAAACGTCCCCCCCCACATTTTCGTCCATTGATGAAATGGGAATTGATTTTCGTTTTGGTCGCTGGAAACATGTTGCTAACGAAAATGAGGGGAACATGTGGTGTTGGTTAGGCAGGACTGACAACGCTGCTTAGGATTTCCTGCAGTAGAGGCAGTGTTGTCAGGCCAAACAGGAAGTTAGGAACTCACCGGATTTCTTGCTGGTTTTTCTGTACTTGAAGCTTTTTTCTTTTTTTGCAGGGATAGAACAACGGGAAATGTGCAAGCACTGCAGATATGTACTGAATATGTATTTTTTATTTATTATTTACAACATCTAGCCTTAGAAAGAAATAATATAGTCATCTATAGCAAATGATAAATGATGCAGATTCATCATGTGGGATATCGGATTTGGGGATTCACGTCCTCTGTATCATTAGGGTCCATATATTCCTTTATGTATACAACTAATAAAATATTTATTTGACATTATAAGTAGCAAGCCCTGGAAGAGAAATTCTAATAAAACGGCTTATAAGCTATGCAATCTCAGTGTGGTGAATATAATGTAATATTAATAAGATGACCTAATGATTGTTTGCATGTGTTAGATCCAGCGCTAAAATAAAATAATCAATAAAAGTAGTAATATTCTCCTGTGAACCCCCACAGTTGACATACTGCTATTGTGTTCAAGCTGAACTCTGCAATGATAGAACGCTACCATTTAATCTAGTTATGCGTTTATTTAATACAATCTAATTTATTTTTACTTACAGCAAAAAAACGATGCTTAGCACAGCAGCATGCACATTGGAGGAGGAGGAGAGGTTAACTCTGTACGCCGGTACGCATTGTGCAGTGTTACCAGATTCAAACAGAAGAAAATAATTTTAACTGGCAAGCAGTATTTTAAAATTATGTTTTTGCTGCAATACTCACCTTCAATCCAGCACTCACATTCAATCTGTGTTGTAAACAACACAGAGCTCTGTACACTGACAGGCGAGATTGCTGTTTTTTATTCCCTGCAAAGCAGGGGAAAAAACAAGATCGCACCACATATTACACAGTTAGGCACACATACAAATCAAAACAATCCGCGCTATGGATGAAATAACCAGAGTGCGTTAACCAAACTTCATTACAAAAAATTACATAAATGAGAGGGGGCTGCTGCACACAGGACGCTATTATACTGATAGCAGAAAGACAAAGAACAAATAAAGCAGCGCCAACCCCTCTAAGCACACATATAAACGTCCATAAATGTGCAAAACTGTCCAATGGTAAGTGTAAGAAACACATATAATCTAAAGGGTCACTAAAAAGTGTCAAAAAACAGTTGAAGTAAATATCAAAAAGTGTCCGGATTCATTCATCCAAACAAAGTGACTTCAGTGCTGTTAAAAGTGATGAGGTGCTCCAAAGTGCTCCAAGCGCTTAATGGTGAAAAGGGCCAAACCCCTCATGTGGCCCCACTCACCTGAGACAATGGACCCCCAGCTTTTCAGTCTAGGGGTCAGACAAGCCGAATTCTGGTGATGGTAGATCCCGGCTGGGATCCTCTGGTTGGATGGAGGTAGATAACGTGGGACTAATGCCTCGTACACACGGGTCGACGATCGTATATAACAGGTCGAACGAATGACCGCTGTATGCTAAATCGACCATTAGTACACGCTATTAGAACAGCCTACGTACGACGGTCGTACAACAGGAGTTGTATGAGAAAACTAGAAAATTTGGTCGTACCAACAAGCGGTCATACAACCGTTGTATCGTGTGTACAGAGAAGTTGGTCCAATAAGTTGTATTGTGCAAAACACGCACGCTCAGAAGTCAGGAACAGCCAGACACAAATTAAATGCACCTGAACTTTCTCTTTATAAGTTCATAATACGTCACTACGTTCGGCTTGGTCATATGATCGTGTAGTGCATGTCAGTATGCTACATACGATTTGGTACATTCGGTCGTACGATCGTCGGACCGTGTGTTCGAGGCTTACCGTATTTTTCGCCGTATAAGACGCTCCGGAATATAAGACGCACCCAATTTTAAAGGAGGAAAATCTAGAAAAAAACAATTCAGAACCAAATACTGTAGTAAAATATTTTCATCACGTAATGTCCACCATTGCCCCCACTCATCACGTAATGTCCACCATTGCCCCCACTCATCACGTAATGTCCACCATTGCCCCCCACTCGTCATCACCATCACTGTTCCAGTGCAACATTGCCCCCACACTAATAATAATAATAGCCAGTAGTTTAACATTGCCCCCACACTAGTAATAATAGCCAGTAACATTGCCCCCACATTAGTAATAATAGCCAGTAACATTGCCCCCACATTAGTAATAATAGCCAGTAACATTGCATTGCCCCTGCCCCCTAATAGCCAGTCCAACAAACCTCACCTCACAGATGTGCGCTCTAGTAGGATCCGCCGCCGTGGGGTGTACCAAGATGGCTGACCGCTCCGGAGCTAGGCCAAAGCCGCGGGCTTTCCTAAGGCCGCGGCGGCGTTGCGCTCCGCAGATTGTCGTTGTTTGGATCGCGGAGGCAACTGTCTATTCGTCGTATAAGACGCACCAACTCCCCTCCCAGTTTTGGGGAAGAAAAAGTGCGTCTTATACGGCGAAAAATACGGTAAGTATCCAGAAAAGCTCACTCTCCGATGTGCTCAGAAAAACAAAGAGAGGCTCATAGTGTGATACTGTTGAAACCCCATTTATTGCGCTAGACACAAAACTACTTACAGGATAATAAGATAGGAAAGCATGCATATCCAATACAGCGTCTGCAGGCGTGCGTTCCCCCGCTGGCGGAAGTGACGTTAATGGTTGCGATAGACCGGATATGGCACCAACGGGTTTCGCCCCTCCCACAGAGCGTCATCACGGACGTTAAAACTATTATTAGTTATTTCAGATTTTCGTTCTTATTTTCAGATTTTCGGTCTTTTGAATTTTCTTTCTTATTTTCGGATTTTGGAATTACGAATTTTTGAATTTACAAAGTTTCGAATTTACGAATATTCAAATTTAAGAATATTCTGAAAAATCCCTGATATAAATGGGGGACCCTGTTGGGAACTAATGAGTGTAAAATAATGAGAGGTGCACTGATATTTAGACCACCGAAAATTATCGGCTGAAATTGACTTTATCCAAAGTTACAAATTATCTGAAATAATGAATGCCGTAGCTAAACGAAAGGAAAGTAACAAATTAATAATAATAAATAACAATAATAATAAAATGTTTTTATTATTATTATTACTAATTAATTTGTTCCGTTCCATTTGTTTAGATGCGGCATTCATTATTTCGGATAATTCGCAACTTCAGATAAATTAGTATTCGTTACGTTCACTAACAGCCAAATTTGAAAAGAAATTCCAATACCTATAATTTAATAGTTATTTATTACTAGTTAGTTATTATTTCAAATTTTCGAACTTCTGAGATTTCGAATTTCCGGATTTTTGAATTTACTAATTTTCGTATTTACGAATTTCAATCATAACGAAAGACCCGAAAAAATAAAACGAAAACATGCATATGTCTAACATGGATCACACATCACTGTGCACAATGGAGCGAGAGCAATAATTCTAGGCCCTTTATAATTAACTCAAAACTGTTGGTCTGTAGCAGTTTGTCGTTTTTCTCAAGCTCGCACAATTTTAAGGCTTTTATATCTTACCAAACATTTGGGTAATATATTGCATTTGTGTGCCCTAAAAATAACTTTAGTGTGTTTTTGAAAATTTTGTGTTTTATAAACCATGTGACATAAAAAATTGGAAATACCACTATTTTATTCTAAAGAGTGTCTGCTTTCAAAAAATATGGGGTTTGGTTAAATCTTCGGCTAGCCACCTTATTAGGTACACATGTTCAATTAAACAGAAAAAATTGCAGCGCCCAAATGGTATGATAAAATGATTATAAATAGTATTATGAAAGAGATGTATGTATAGTAGACAATAGTGGTCCCAACTTCGGGAAGCAGAGGAATGAGTCCCAGTTTTCTTGTGTTCAGTATAAAGACAACCTTAACAGCATCAGAATGTTCAAACACACGCAGAGGAATCCTGATAGATCCGATAAATAGAAATGGATGTACGCTTACCAGAATTCTATAGATCTTGCGCAGAAATCAGTATGGATCAGCAGGTAGGTGCTCAGATGTCATCCGGGATCCTGGTGTAGAACCTATGGATCTCAGATATCCAAAACGGGAGGGAGATGGTCCGGAACTTCCCAGGTGTCATCAGCATCAATCAAGGGTCGAGACCAGGAAGGAGCAGGGATCAAAATCACGGATAATAATCTCCAACTTGTCCTCACGGTCACTCCCAGGATTTGGATGTATCGCAATGAAATGGAAACAAGAACCGCAATAGTGTGATACTGTAAAGAATCTTGTTTATTGCAAAAAAACTGAATAATACTCACAAAGTATAAAATTCAAGAGAGCTCTCAAAAGTAAAAACGTGACAGGGGGGGTATGGAAACCCGACGCGTTTCGGCTCCAATAGCCTTCATCTGGGGTATACCCCCCTCCTGTCACTACCCGTATATATAACAAATGGAACAAGATTGGACAAAACACGCCCATTCAGGGCTAAAACCGGAAGTCATCCCGTCTAAAATGGCGTCCATTGGCGTGAGTTGCACGCCTCTATTTCATACCTAAGTGTTTCAAATATGAGAGGCAAGGAGCGGGACACCATCTTGTATCCAAACAAAATGGTGTCCAATGGCGTGAGTTCCAAGCCTCGCTATCACATCTATATAGGTTATATTGGGATACAGAAAAAACAACCAAAAAATATCATAAAAAATAGTCCTCAAAAATAGCAATAAATAAACTGAATCCAGAATGTTACTATTGAAAATAAAAGAAAAGAAAAAGGTTTTAACCGAAAAGAGGGAGTTTAGAACAGGTTTGATGTGATTATGAAAGCTGGTGGATCAGACTCTGTCCGGAAGTAGTCAAAAGTCAGCGTCCCCGGGTCAAATGTGAAAGTGTAAGGTGTGGGCGTAATTTCCTTTTAGTCAACAAGTGTCAGCAGAGGGAGTGTGAATTACTAATAGCACAGAGGGTCAAAGTGCATCACTGAAAAGAAAATTCATCGACCTGATATGTGTAGATGTGTTAAATGCGTGCTGTGTAATGCCTTAGTAAAAAAGGTGAACAGTTTGAGGTAGTCCATGAATCATTTGATTGATCGCCCCTTGTGTTGGAAGCGATCCGGAGTTTGGTCTGATTTGTCTAGTAAATGGTGTCAGTGAAGGGTGTAGTGTGCCAATACAATGTGGCTAGTGCGCCCTTAAAGTGCATACATGGTTGAGCGCAAGGGGGAGAGAAAAAAATTACTATAAAGTGCAGACTCTGTAAAAACCTTTATATGCAATAAAAGTTATTTACTAAGAGATTTTTTCCATACTGAAGGAAAATAAAGAAATAAAAAAATATAGAAATAAAAAGTTTACAGAGTGTATACTCGGTGTAAAATGACTATTACGTGTAATAAGAGATATTTACTGATAAAATGTCGTGCTGAATTCACTGTATTATAAAACCGCGCCGGATTAGTAAAGATGACTTGCAGTACATATAAAAAGAAAGAAAACATGTCCGACTCCGTGTATATATTGACAATACATAAATATTCAACGTTATTAAAGAGGGTAGAGATGCCTGCCTAGTGTATAGATTGCACTTATGCATAGACGGTCCATGGTATTGAATATTGACATTTAGTGATCATCAAAAATATTGTATATGAAAGATCATTCAAAGTATATAAAAAAGCTTCTATTGCTCAAAACATGTAGATATACATCACGTCCCCTATATACCAGGGGAATTTTCCATAAATATTCATAAAAAGTCAAATACAATATTTATTATTAAAGACTACTAGATCCTATAAAAAAGTCGGTGTTAAAACAAAGCCATAAAAGATAGGATGGGACAAAAAACTTAGGTGATGGATAGTGCCTAAAAACATAAAAATGGGTGGTGCCAAAATATCTATGATAAAAAGAGAAAAATACTAGGAGCCTATTAAAACACTAAAAATCATTCAATAAAAAGTGGGTCACGCTTTGTTTATAAAAGAATTGATGTCCCAATCGACGTTCATCCCATGGGGGTGGTAACTTTTAAGGGTAAAAATCCATGACGTTTCTAACTGAGAAACGCCCCTTTTGATCCACCCACCTCTCCATGGGGGGACATACTTATCAATGACCTGGTATAGTGTTCCCTCTGGGTTACGATCATGGTGCCTCAAGTAGTGCTTAGGGACACTATGATTGGTTTTGCCTTTTATAATATTCGTAATGTGTTCATTAACACGAACATTAAATGCCCTCGTGGTCCTGCCCACATATTGCTTGTTACATGGACATGTTAATAAATAAACTCAAATAAATAATTGTACAGGTACATTGTTCGTTATACACCCGTCCTGGTGCTCCCGTAAATTACAAGCACA
>BLSH010192566.1:567251-583277 GCA_018402905.1 Glandirana rugosa | reverse complement strand
GATATCTGAGATCCATAGGTTCTACACCAGGACCCCGGATGACATCTGAGCACCTACCTGCTGATCCATACTGATTTCTGCGCAAGATCTATAGAATTCTGGTAAGCGTACATCCATTTCTATTTATCGGATCTATCAGGATTCCTCTGCGTGTGTTTGAACATTCTGATGCTGTTAAGGTTGTCTTTATACTGAACACAAGAAAACTGGGACTCATTCCTCTGCTTCCCGAAGTTGGGACCACTATTGTCTACTATACATACATCTCTTTCATAATACTATTTATAATCATTTTATCATACCATTTGGGCGCTGCAATTTTTTCTGTTTATCTGTTGGGACAATTGGATCAGTTGTTGTTTGCGAGCAGCCTATGTTACACTTCTTAACACAAACTATTTTATTTTTTATATACACAATTTTTAAATTTGCTACCGTTGTTGTGTGCGCGGACTTTTATTCTGTACACATGTTCAATTGCTTGGTAACATAAATTGCTAATCAGCCAATCACACGGCAGGAACTCAATGCCTTTAGGCATCTAGGCAACTTGCTGGAGTTAAAACCGAGCATCAGAATGGGGAAGAAAGGGGATTTAAGTGATTTTGAAGTGGCATGGTTGTGGTGCCAGATGGGCGGGTCTCGGTATTTAAAAAACTGCTGATCTACTGGGATTTGCACACACAACCATCTCTCAGGATTACAGAGAATGGTCAGGAAAAGAGAAAATATCCAGTGAGCGGTAGTTGTGTGGAGGAAAATGCCGTGTTGGTGTCAGAGGAGAATGGGTAGACTGGTTTGAGATGATAGAAAGGCAACAGTAACTCAAATAACCACTCGTTACACCCAAGGTGTGCAGAATACCATCTCTGAATACACAACATATTGAACCTTGAAGCAGATGGGCTACAGCAGCAGAAGACCACACTGGGTGGCACTCCTGTCAGCTAAGAGCAGGAAACTGAGGCTACAATTCACACAGGATCACCAGAATTGGACAATAGGAGATTGGAAAAACGTTGCCTGGTCTGATGAGTCTCGATATCTGCTGCGATATACAGATGGTAGGTTCAGAATTTGGCATAAACAACATGAAAGCATGGATCCATCCTGCCTTATATCACCTGTTCAGGCCGATGGTGGTGGTGTAATGGTGTGGGGGATATTTTCTTGGCACACTTTGGACCCCTTAGTACCAATTGAGCATTGTTTAAATGCCACAACCTACCTGAGTATTGTTGCTGACCATGCCCATCCCTTTATGACTGCAGTGTCCCCATCTTCTGATGGCTCCTTCCAGCAGGATAATGCAACATGTCACAAAGCTCCAATCATTACCACTGGACAAGGAGGTCACTGCCCTCCAATGGCCTCCACACTCCCCACATCTCATCCAATAGAGCACCTTTGGGATGTGGTGGAATTGGCATCATGGACGTGCAGCCGACAAATCCGCAGCAACTGTGTGATGCCACCATGGCACTATGGACCAAATCTCTGAAGAATGTTTCCTACACCTTGTTTTATCTATGCCACGAAGAATGAAGGCAAAAGGGGGTCCAACCCGCTACTAGCAAGGTGTACCTAATAAAGTGGCCATGAGTGAATATCCTGTTATTTTTGTCAGGAGTTCTGCCTTAACAATCAGTCAGCTTTTAAATAAAGAACATGGTATTTTATGCTTTTACTTTGGTGCAACAGAACAGAATCAGTGTGGTGATCTAGAGCAGTGGTTCTCAACCCTGTCCTCAAGTACCCCCAACAGGCCATGTTTTCAGGTTTTCCTTTATCTTGCACAGGTGCTTTTCAATCCGAGTCAATGGCTTGGTATTTTGGACAGCTATTTTATCTAAGAGAAATTCCTAAAACACGGCCTGTTGGGGGTACTTGAGGACAGGGTTGAAAACCATTGATCTAAAGGAAGAACATGCCAATAAAAATTACAGAAACATGACAACAAAGTAAAACAACCTCTAAATTACATATTTATAGAACTGCGCTCACATAGCTCTAAAGCAGATTTAATAACTTTTTGTGTTGAGAGATTTATCAAAGGGATCTGAACACGTGACAGTTGACCTGCTTAGGTCTCCAGCCACTCTTTGCTATTTTGAACTGTCTTGCCTGGGGGCTGCTGTAAAACAATTAGAGCATCCTGCTCTTTATCTAAGCCAAGAGAGCTTCGCCTTTTCTATCATGACGTTGGAATCCTTGTCATTTATTTAAAAAAAAAAAGTCAAGTCATACCGTCCATATCAGTCCATCTTGTGCATCATCATGGTGACCACTCTGTTCTGTATGTTTCTCAAAATAGAAAATAATATATATTTTTTATAGACCAAAGCAGAAAAGTCTTCTGTGCAGTATACAAAAGGAAGCTGAGTATGGCATAAAATAATACAACCCATATATACAGTATACCCTACCTTCTAGCTTTGTATGGGTCTAGGAATTGCCCTTTCTCAACCAGGATTCCAATGCACCCAAGCATTCTTCTAGAGCAGTGGTCTTCAAACTTTTCAGTTCAAAGGCCACATTGTATATTTTACAACTAACTGCGGGCTGAAAAAAATCTCCATCAAAGTCCTCCCCTTACATCAGGGCAGGGCTGTCTTAATGCATGGGCACACCTGGGCACTGCCCAGGGGCCCCAGGTGCATGGGGGCATCATTAAATCTTGCATTACATCATAGTCCCAAATTTGCTGGGACAGTCACACTTTTTACTAAGCTGTCCCAGGATTGTAATGTCCTGGGCAGCATCTTGGAACTAGTACTGTGCCCTCCTGATCCCTGTATTATGCCCTCCTGTCCCATCCCCCGGTACTGTACCCTTCTTGTCCTCCCCTGTACTGTGCCCTTTGTGTAGATTAGTCTTTGACTTATGGCATGTTTAATTGTTTAAAATCGAATTATTGAAAGTACTAATAAATATATGTTTAATTCTATCAACTATTTATACTTTCATTTTTGAAAGTAGGTGCATAAATAAGGGCAGGCTGGTAGGGGGTCCCACTGCATTACTTTGCCCAGGGGCCCATGATGCTATTAAGAGGGCCCTGCATCAGGGTTCCCATCAGAGTTCCCCCTAACATCAGAATAGGAGACCATAGGCAACCTCTACAGACCTTAATCAGTGCACATTGAGGATAGGATACTGACCCTAGCTGCGGTGAAGATAAAATCATGTAGCGAGCCAGATGTGGCCCATTACCATAGTGCTCCAAATCATAGTTGCAGACCCTTGCTCTAGAGAAGCCCTTCTCAACCTTTTTACCCCAGAGGAGTACCTAAAATAATTTTCAGGTCTTGGGAAACCTCTGCTAAAACCAATTGGGGATCAGTGGAAAAATTGCCAATTAAATCAGTGATTATTGGGAATGTCCCTTCAGTGGTGGAAAGAATGACACTCCTACAGGCAGATAAAACGATCTTTGGTATCGTGCCACTGGTTCTGCCAAGTGACGTTGGACCTGGAACTATGCAGGAAACATCAGATGGGAGGTTAAACAGCCACAGCTCAAGGAGTCAATAGACATCCCAGGAGAAAGGGTTCCATGGAACTCTGGCTGAGAATGGCTGCTTTAGGGGTTGCTCCTTGAGCTGTGACTGATTGGCCTCCCATCTGATAGTGCCTACATAGGTCCAGGGTCAACACCATTTAGCAAAGCCAGCTGCATTACGCAAAAGATCTTGGGACTGAAGGTCTTTTTAGCTGTCTATAAAGGAGGCATCCTTCCCACTGGCCACAAATGTAAGGGGGTATTTTTTTCCACTAACCACCATTGAGCTGTTGTTTAACAAAACTGAAATTATCTCAAGGGCTCTTCTGGGGTAAAAAGGCTGCAAAAGGTAAAACATTTTTGGAAGCAAAGGGTAGAGGATCCAGGGCACATTTTTGACAATCTCTCTGGGACCAAGTAACATCTAGATCAGGGTTTTTCAACCAATGTTCCGTGGAACCCTAGGGTTCCTCCAGAGGTTGCTAGGGGTTCCTCGAGCAACAGTCAATTTCTACCTCTCCGATAAATTCCCAATGAGATCACTTATCTTTTTAGCTCATCCAACATCAGTGCCTGACCTCACAAATGCTCTTCTGGAAGAACGATCAAACATTTCCATAGACACTCCTAAACCTTGTGGACAGCCTTCCCAGAAGAGTTGAAGCTGTTATAGCTGCAAAGGGTGGGCCAACTCAATACTGAACCCTACGGACTAAGACTGGGATGAAATTAAAGTTCATGTGCAGGTGTCCCAATACTTTTGGCAATATAGTCTATGTCCTATTACATTCATATCTGCAAGCATGCTCCAAATGCCCAGTTCAATACTCATTTCTCAAAAATGGTAATTGTATTCATCCAACTGATGGATGACCTTCCCCTGGGCTCCAGACAGGACAATTATAAAGCAGCATATACTAATTTCTGTGCCGTAACCTCTTGCTATCATCTTTACTGTGTTAGACTGACAGAACAAAATGCAAAGCTTTAAAGGCTAAGTTCACCTTCGTTCACTTTTTATTTATTTTCTAAATTCCAGCTCCAATATAGCATTAATGTACTTATTTTGCAAGAATAAAACAGCTTTCCATTAATTCTACACACACTTACCTCATTGTCTTCATAGCGGTTTAAACCCACTGCTCCGTTACTTCTGCCTTACTTCCTGGTTAGACTTTAGGTCATGACACAGGAAGGAGATAACCAGCTGAGGGTGGATGATGCAGGGTGTGTGCTAGTGAGATCGGCTGGTCAACTCCTTCCTGTGTCATGACCTATAGTCTGACCAGGAAGTAAGGCAGAAGTAATGGAGCAGTGTGTTTAACCAGCTATGAAGACAGTGCGGTAAGTGTGTGTAGAATTATTGGAAAGTGGTTTTATTTTTGCAAAATAAGCACAATAATGCTTTACTGGTACATAGGGAGTTGGAATTTGTAAAAAAAAAGGTGAACTTAGCCTTTAAAGCTGTGATGGGTTCACAGCAAAGTCCCAGTCTATTATGGTCTGAATTCTACTATGAATGGGACAACAGGTGGCTACAAAAAGACAGATTTGGGTGTTTGCGCTAACAGTATTTAAAGACCCATTTTTGGATACTTTATCATGAATTATTACCTGGATTTGGTGTCTTTTCAAATACACAAAATTATTTTAAAAACTAATAAGCAGCTGAAATGTGCAAGAAAAACGATAAAGCAAGCAATTCCCTCTATGTTTAAGAACTTGATGTTGGAACGTTCCTCCTCTGCTCCACGTTCTGCAATACACGGCGGATGACAATGGAGAGGACGGCAGTCATTCCTGCATACAGCGCTCATTATAACTGTAATTATTTTTATATACAGTCTGCAGCCAGGAAAACAAACCCAAGAGACCCGCATGTGCATTCTGTTGAGTTACGAAACTCAGCACTGCCACACAGCCGTCCACCGAGACACAACGCACGCCATATGTTACCCCGTCAGATACAGATTCATACATTACACCATGTGGCTTCTGTAGGGGAGAGGTTTTTTTTTTAAGAGATGCTCATTACAACAGTGTACTATTGTAAAGCTTACCTCCATACATATGAGCAGTCTTGCTTGGCAAGAAAACTGTGATTCTGTTCAGCCAGTTTTGTGATTCACATACCCTGGCAGGCAGCTGAGTCAAGTGAGCTACTGCCTTATTTTTCTTCATTTGAGCCATACAGTTTGGTCACTGGAACACCCCTAGTCTGCTGTTTGGACAATAAAGGGGCATCCCCACCCTGATGAGGCCATCACTTCTTCTCTCTGCTCTCTACTCCTGTCAGCAAGCTTCTAGTGTTATGTAGACAGCACTATGCAAACCAATTCAGACCTGCTGGCTATATTTCATTCTCAGTCGAATCTTGCTGTGAAGGGAATTATATGAAGCTAAAACAAAGACAGAATTCAAGTACTTTTAAGGTCAAGGTAACAGGTTCTGTGTATAGCCGACTTTGAAACGTCCCTGTGTTCCCCGTTCATCACATAAAATACTCAGTATTTGCAGGAAATGGGGTATCGTGGGTAAGTGGGCTGAAAAAAAAAAAAAGACCTTTGCAAAGTTACACTATTGCAGTGTGATTACCGGGGGAGAAGAGACTTGGTAAATACCTCTTTTTGCCTGCAGCAGACTGATGACATCATCTCAGCCTAGAAAAAGTCACTTCACTGGAGATAAGGATTACTTGCAGGTTGATTATTGGCATTCATTGCTATAGTGAGCATCACCCGTGTGCACGCAGCCATAAAGTTATACACATTTCAAATAACACCCCGCTGCCTCTGCTCGGCAGTTTCACCTCTCTACCACACAGGGAAAGTCCTCTGTCTGACATTCTGACCTGACAAAGAGAGAGGAACAGCAAAGCACAGCCACTGCACAGCATTACTAGGCAAGAAGCAAACCCTAAACCAGGTATATAGGGCTAGAGTTTTCCTTTAGGCTGCTTTCACACTGGATCGTTTTACAGACGTTATTTAGCTACAAATAGCGCCTGTAAAGCGCCTCAAAAGTCCCCCCCAATCCACCCCAATGTGAAAGCCCTGACTGCTTTCACACTGGGGCGGTGCGCTAGCAGGACGTTACAAAAAGTCCTGCAAGCAGCATCTTTGGGGCGGTGAGGGGAGCGGTAATACACCGCTCCTCTACCACTCCTGCCATTGAAATGCATGGCAAGCGCTGCCGAATCGGCTGCACACCGCCTCGGTAGCGCTGAGCACCGGCACTTTTAACCCCTTGTGGGGGGTTAAAAGCGTGGCACTCCCGCCCGCATAGCGGAGCCCTATCGCTGGTAAAACTCGGCTAAAACTAGCAGGGTTTTACCGCGGCTATCGCTTCAATGTGAAAGTAGCCTTAAAGCTGAACTCCAGAAATTAAAAAATTAATACCCTTGCAATGCTACCCCCCCCACCCCCACTCAGGGTTAAATGGGGGGGTTAAATGCTCATTGGGTCTAGGGGTAGTGAAATAAGGTGTAATAATGTGTTCCTTGCTTCGGCAGGCTTCCTCCATGCTGGGCAAGCAGTCCTCAGAAGTCTCTTTTGTAAGACACTCTGGCAGGTGGTTCCATGCTGACATCATTAAGTACAATGCACGACCCATAGACTACATGTGTCAAACACAAGGCCAGCGGGCCAAATTTACCCCGCCAGGCCATTTTCTGTGGTCCTCCCTTCTCTCCTGCAGCTGCGGCACTCCCCTCGTCCTCACCCCCACCTTGTCTCAGCAGTTGGCAGCACAGAGGACGACAGAACTCCTCTACCAGATCCTGCGGTTCTCTATGCAGCTGCGGGCAGGCTTTTCTCTGCCCCCCCATCTCAGCAGTTGTCAGAAGAGAGGAGGACAGAATTCCTCCTACATAACCTACTCCTCTCTGTGCAGCCTCAGGACCCCCTCATCTCCACCTCCCATGTTCTCAGCATTTAGCAGACTCTGGCAGCTGACACCAGTGCTGCTCTGGTCCTCCTCCAGACCCTGCACTTTCTGCTTCCCAACTCCCCCAGCTTCTTCCCAGTGGTAGCACAAAGTAAGGGGGGTGCAATGTGATGTAATGGAGGGTGGGGGACTCTTGGCTTCTGATGGTGGGGGGGCTCTTGACATCTGAAGTAAGGGGGGCTGGGGTACTCTGGATATCTTGACTTACAAATACAACCTGCCCAACCATAATGCTAATGCAGCATGCAATTAAATTGGGTTTGATGTTCTTGCCCTAGACTTAATAAGCATTTAACCCCTGCAGAGCATGGGGGGCTGCTGCAGGTAGCTTTCCTGGAGTTCAGCTTTAAAGCTGAATCTATACTACAAATCCCACGCCAATTAAAGCATAATTTCTAATTTGTCAGGGCCGGCTTTTAATTTGATGCGGTAAACGTTTAATTCACGCATAATGAGTGTTCCCGCGTTCACGTACTTTAGTGATATCCTGGGGGGGAGGGGGTAATAAATGAAAGCGCGGCCGCCGATATGCTGGGAAACATTTTCCGCAATGTAATCTGCCGGTGTAAGCGAGGGCCTGTCACGATTTGGGGCGTGGAAATGTTTCTTCGGAGATTAGATAATTTTTTTTTTTTTCACTTCCAAAAATAGATCTCAATCTGTTTGTCTTTCCAGAGTAAGTAAATTCTACGTTTTTTTTTCACCTCAGTTTCCATGGAGATGTGAGAATATCAATGACAGACATGGGAGCTGGAAATGGGATTGGGCTATTTATAAACGGTTGGGGCAGAGGATGGAGGCGATTGCCGGTGAGACGGGCAGAAAAGGGTTAAAATGCATCGCTGACAAAGTAACACATGGCAGAAGTTTGAAGGCGTACGGTACACATCCTCATTCACATCTATAGGTTTACAGCGTTGGGGCCATGTGTTCATTTTCTACTAGGGGGGCTTTCTAATGTTGGTTCTCTTCAAATGCCAAGGCTTCTTCCCACAACCCCAACTGGGTAAATGGCTTCTCAAGTCAGTGCAGGAACTTTAGACCATAAGCTCCTATGGATCAGAGATTGATTATAAATGTATATTCTAATAGGTGTGGTGTGTGATAGCCCTGGACCAACGTGAGTAGAGATTAAATCAAATCAATAAAGAATAAAGTGTGGGTTTCCTTGCTGGAGATTGTGGTCATGTGACATGTACCTAATTCTGGGGTTAAGAACATCAGATATATCCAACATGTTCCGAGAGAAACTTCCCCCCCTTCGTCAGGGTTTGAACAAGACTTGTGTGATAGCCCTGGACCAACGTGAGTAAAGATCAAATCAAATCAATAAAGAATAAAGTGTGGGTTTCCTTGCAGGAGTTTGTGATCATGGCAGGTACCTAATTCTGGGGCTAAGAACATCAGATATATCCAACATGTCCCGGGAGAAACTTCCTCCTTCGTCAGGGTTTGAACAAGGCTTCTGGATGAAGTAACACAGAAGGTTGGACTGAGGGTAGCATGTGCAACCAGCCCATCAAGCCAGCCGGCTGTTTAAAGTGCCAATAGGGAAAATGAATAAAAATATTGGAAACTAAAGTGCCAATAGGACATGATAGCCTCAATCCAGCCTCAATAAAAGGTCTTCAATATTTCATCCGGGTTGTAATAAAAATCCTCCATGTTCAAGTCCTGATGAAGGGAGAGTCCTTTTGCCCTGAAACGTGTTGGCTATGTCTGATGTTCTTAACAAATAAACATTATTAGTAAATCTCTCAAATCGCTCAGGGTAAGTTCTCCTCCTTTGTCAGGGCTTAAACAATCCAAATGAAATAAAGGCCCAAGCTTTTTCTCCCATTTTATTAATGTGGCACCAAAGAAATCAACGAACATAACTAATAAAAATATAATAAGCTTAACCACTTCCCACCCCGCCTATTGATACATGACGGCCGGGTGGTGGCTTCGTTATCCTGACTGGGCGTCTATTGACGTCCTCAGGATAACCCACGATTGCGCACCTGCGGGGGTGCGCATTGCGGCGATCTTGGTGCCGTGGGTCAATCTGACCCACCGCATTACCGATCCAGATAAGTCTTTTACCATGTGATCAGCCATGACCAATCACGGCTGATCACAGTGTAAACAGGAAGAGCCATTTATCGGCTTTACCTCTGCTCAGGTCTGCAGACCTGAGCAGTGGAGAGCTGACCGGCTGCTCTCCTGACGGGGGCGCTGCGCTGAACGTTAATCAGTGCAGCCCCCCTCAGGATCACCCCACTGGACCACCAGGGAGCCGACCAGGACCACCAGGAAGCCCCCCCAGGGACAGCATAATGAGGTCACCCATGGACCATCAGGGTGAAGATCTGGAGGCCACCCAGGGACCACCAGGGAGCCCACACTAGACCACCAGGTAAGGAGCATACAGTGCTCTGTGCCCATATGTGATGCTTGCCAGCGCTATCCCTAACAGTGCTATATGCACCAGTGCCACCTATCAATGCCCACTAGTGCCACCAATGAGTGCCCAGTGCCACCTATTAGTGCCCATCAGTGCCGCCTATGAGTGCCCATAAGTGCCGCATATCAGTGCCACCTATCAGTGCCTGTCAGTGCTGCTTATCAGTGCCCATCAGTGCTGCATATATGTGCCCCATCATCAGTGCAACTTTATCAGTGCCACCTCATCAGTGCCAATCTGCACTGCCTTATCAGTGCCTGTCAATGTAGCCTCATCAATGCCCATCAGTGTAGCCACATCAGTGCCTGTCAGTGATGGAGAAAATGTACTTATACAAAAGTTTTGTGACAGAAACAAAGAAAAACTTTTTTTTTTTAACAAAATTTCGGTCTTTTTTTTATTTGTAGCGCAAAAAATAAAAACCGCAGGGGTGATCAAATGGCACCAAAAGAGAAAAATCTTCTTTGGGTACAACGTCGCACGACCACACAATTGTCATTCAAAGCGCAACAGCACTGAAAGCTGAAAATTGGTCTGGTCGGGAAGTGGTTTAAGTGACTGGTATTGAAGTGGTTAAAGGGTAACCCCACTTGCGTGGGGAAAAAAAATAGAAGTTAAAGAAAAAATAATATAGCGCATATAATTGCGACACAAGTCATACTGTAATTAAATGTTATTAAAAATTACCTTTCCTTTTCAATCTGCAGCTCTGTAATTTCCTGAGAATGCATTGTAATATGGCTACCTGGAGTTGTTCTGTACATAAAGTGTGCACTGACCACTCCCCAGAAACAACATTTCCTGCTTGTGTGATTGGCTCACCAATTTTCCCAGAAGTCTGCACTAAGATACAAGTCAGATTTCAGGCATCCCGTGAAACAAAAATGTCATTTTTGGAGAGATATTCCCAATAGGTACATGTCTAAAGGGTTGCAGGCCCAGCAGATTTCCTCATTAGTGCCCTGCAACTGCACACCTGATTGATAATTATGAAACCACTCCCATTAGACCCACTCAGCACAGAGGCACAGACAAACACAGAGGGATTTCTTCAGAATATCAAAAGGTAGGAATCTGCAACAAAGGTTGTTATAATCCTTGTAATGTACAGAGATCACCCAGAAGGGAATTTGTTTTTCTCAACAAAAGTGGAGTTACACTTTAAATAATAACGGCCAGAAAAAAGGAGTTAAAAACTAAACAGGAAAACACTTAAAGTGGTTGTAAACCCTCACATATATACCCAGTGAAGTGAAAGCCTTAGATGACACACAGTGATTAAACAAATCCTCCTACATAAGTTTTACGGGTATATCTGCTGTCTTCAGCTTTCGACACTCTTTAGAAAGTGCAGATTGTGTTAGAAATATTTCTTCCTCTTTCAGCAGTGGGAGGGGAGTCTGGGCTTACACTGTGTGAGAGCTGATTGGAGGAAAGGGACACACCCCCCTCCACATAGGCAGAGGAACAAAGGAACATGCAGAGCTGTAGTCTGAATAGACAAGCTCAGTGCTAATCTCCCTCTAAGCACCATGCCCCACACACATTTTCAGCTGCTGTTATCTCATGTTTCGGAGAACTTGTCAGAAGTGACTCATGCTGATAACAGAGGATCAGAGCAGCAGAGAGAAACAGCAATGAGAGCTCTGGAGAGAGAAAGGTAAAACACTACATATATATGTGCTTAGTTCGACTGAATGGGGTATACAACCACTTTAAAGGGAGAAGGAGAAACAGTTAAATCGGGCTGATTAGGACAAACTAAACATTAATAAAGAGTTAAAAAGGAAAATATATTATATAGATTTTTTGCTTTAACAGACATTATAATAAGGTGTGTGTTTCCTTGCTGGTGTTCAGTTTGTAGTCAAGGTAGGTATCTGTTTCCAGACCTAGGCTGCTGCCTCTCTGGTCAAAGCAGTCAACAGTTGGACATCCTCTGGGTACGTGGTTGGAAGCACCTAGTACCATAGTACCTAGTATCTTGTTTGAGATTTGTTTAAAATGTTTATTTCTTAAGAACAACAGATACATCCAAGGTAAGTTGCTAGGATGATAGATACATTTAGTTATTTTTGGCTCATCTGTAACCATTGGGCTGTTCTGGATCTCACAGGCTGCCGGTTTAATTGCTACCCCCTGAATTCTGGAGGGTTCCAGAGCATGGAAGACTGGGAGAGTCAAATGGTCAGACTGAATATTTATTGTGCTGCAGCCAAGCCCTGGAAAGGTGTGCCCAGTAGGTGGGGGTGGGGGCATAAATAGTCTGGGGCAGGGCTTTTTCTCAGCAAGAATGTGAGGGGGAACGTAGTTCCGGCACTTTCAACACTGAGTGTATATAATGCAAAGGGGTGCTTGAGGGTCTATTGATTCTGGCTGCTGGTGGATCTATTGTAACTTGGGGGGGGGGTCTATTGTTGCAGGGGAGGTCTACTGTTGCTGTGGGGTCTGATGTTGTTGGGGGTTGTCAATTGTTGCGATCAAGTCCATAAAGGCATGGATGAGCGAGTTTGGGGTGGAGGAACAAGACTGGCCTGCACAGCCTCAACCCAATAAAATGCCTTTGGCGAGCCAGGCCTTCAGGTCCACATCAGTGCCTGACCTCACAAGTACACTTCTGAAAGAATAGCCAAACATTCCCATAGACACTCCTAAACCTTGTGGACAGCCTTCCCAGGAGAGTTGAAGCTGTTATAGCTGCAAAGAGCGGGCCAACTCAATATTGAACCCTACAAACTAAGACTGGGATGCCATTCGTATACAGGCAGGTGTCCCAATACTATTGGAAATATAGTGTATACATACATACAGTATCTCACAAAAGTGAGCACACCCCTTACATTTTTGTAAATATTTTAATCTATCTTTTCATGTGACAACGATGAATAAATGACACTTTGCTACAATGTAAAGTAGTGTAATGTACAGCTTGTATAACAGTTTAAATTTGCTGTCCCCTCAAAATAACTCAACACACAGGCATTAATATCTAAACTGCTGGCAACAAAAGTGACTACACCCCTAAGTGAAAATGTCCAAATTGGGCCCAATTAGCCATTTTCCCTCCCTGGTGTCATGTGACTCGTTAGGTCACTGTAAGTTCAACATGGCACCTCATGGCCTCAAGAACTCTCTGAAGATCTGAAAAAAAGAATTGTTGCTCTACATAAAGATGGCCTAGGCTATAAGAAGATTGCCAAGACTCTGAAACTGAGCTGCAGCACGGTGGCCAAGACCATACAGCAGGACAGGACAGGCTCCACTCAGAACAGCCCTCGCTATGGTCGACCAAAGAGGTTGAGTGCATGTGCTCAGCATCATATCCAGAGGTTGTCTTTGGGAAATAGACGCGAGAGTGCTGCCAGCATTGCTGCAGAGGTTGAAGGGGTGGGGGGTCAGCCTGTCAGTGCTCAGACCATACACCACACACTGCATCAAATTGGTCTGCATGGCTGTTATCCCAGAAGGAAGCCTCTTCCAAAGATGATGCACAAGAAAGCCCACAAACCGTTTGCTGAAGACAAGCAGACTAAGGACATGGATTACTGGAACCATGTCCTGTGGTCTGATGAGACCAAGATAAACTTATTTGGTTCAGATGGTGTCAAGCGTGTGTGGTGGTAACCAGGTGAGGAGTACAAAGACAAGTGTGTCTTGCCTACAGTCAAGCATGGTGGTGGGAGTGTCATGGTCTGGGGCTACATGAGTGCTGCTGGCACTGATCCCCTCCCTTCGGAGGCTGGGCCGAAGGCAGTATTCCAACATGATAACAACCACAAACAGACCTCCAAGATGATCACTGCCTTGCTAAAGAAGCTGCGGATAAAGGTGATGGACTGGCCAAGCATGTCTCCAGACCTAAACCCTATTGAGCTTCTGTGGGGCATCCTCAAATGGAAGGTGGAGGGAGCGCAAGGTCTCGAACATCCACCATCTCTGTGATGTTATCATGGAGAAGTGGAAGAGGACTCCAGCGGCAATCTGTGAAGTTCTGGTGATCTCCATGCCCAAGAAGGTTAAGGCAGTGCTGGAAAATAATTGTGGCCACACAATATTGAAACTTTGGGCCCAATTTGGACATCAGTAAGGGTGTACTCACTTTTGCTGCCAGCGGTTTAGACATTAATGGCTGTGTGTTGAGTTATTTTGAGGAGACAGCAAATTTACACTGTTATACAAGCTGTACACTCACTACTTTACATTGTAGCAAAGTGCCATTTCTTCAGTGTTGTCACATGAAAAGTTATAGAATAAAATATTTATAAAAATATGAGGGGTGTACTCACTTTTGTGAGATACTGTATATATATATATATCATCAGCAGTGGCTGAAGAGAATTAAATGCAGGACCCAGAAGAACTCGCATCGGAGATGGAGGAAGTGGGGGGATGCTACAGTGACGGGGCCCTGGACCGGGAGGTGTGTGCTGTGCAAATTATTAATATGGCAAATTATGGAAAAAGCTCACCACCACCAAGTGTTTACTTCTGCTCCAAGTTGAACTTTGGCCAAATGCAAAATGACATATATTACTTTTTTTTTTGCCGAGTCCCCCCTTAGCATAGTTTTATTATCTGTTGATCCTGCCAGTAGACCTGTTATTCTCCACTTCCAGTAATAGGATGACAACACTGTTTTTTCGGCAGGGAAATCACACAGCAGCATCGTCAAACAAATGTGTTTTAAAATTAAAGCCCAACTCCAGCTAATACTTTTTAAAGTGGCTCTAAAGCCTTAAGGATTTTCACCTTGCATGCATTCTATCCATTAAGGTGAAAAACCTTCTGTGCTGCAGTTTCCCCCCAGACCTCCGCTTTTTCTTACATGAGCCCGATCCGATCCAGCGAGGTGCAAAACAGCAGTGGCTCCAGCCGCTGTCTTCCTCCTCATTGGGTGGCTTGATAGCTTGGCTCCTGCTGCTGCCAATCAAATGCTGTGTCACGGGAGCGGGGCCGAGTCTGTGTCAATGGACGCAGCAGCGGGTATCAGGAGCGAGCACGCACGGGTGCCCCCATGAAAAGCAAATTTCCATGGGGGCACCCTCCAAAGAGGAGGGGCCTAGAGCGCCAGTGGGGACACCAGAAGAAGATTGGGGCTGCTCTGTGCAAAAGCATTGCACAGAGCAGGTAAGTATGACATGTTTGTTATTTTAATTTTTTTTTTTTTTTTTAAACGAAGGTTTAGAACAACTTTAAGCAAAGCAACAGTTTTTTTTTTTAAAGGCATAAATCATATAATGAATAGAATTTTTTTCGCTATAGTGGGTCCTCATTTCCTCTACTTTAAGCAAAGCTCTCATTACTATGTCCTCAAGTAATCCTGTATGTTTAAAAAAAAATCATTGTTTTTGCTTCGGCATGAGTTTGGTTTTAAGAACAGGCAAAGGTTTAAAAAAAATAATGATAATAATGATAAAGCCAGGGAGGGGTTAAACACAATGCCGGCGGTGACCCATGAGGAAAGAGCAACTCTCAGCAGCAGGGAAATTAATTTTGTAAGCCAGGGGACCTGCGATATGATCGCCAAGCAAACTTTAAATAAACCTCGTTGTCACTTATAAATAATTAACTCTGTGTTTCCAATTAATTGTGTGATTATTAAACCATTAGCGCATCTCTTCCCCGGAGAATTCTGTAGATGAATCCATATGAGCAGGAAGGGAACATCTCACTCTGGCATATTATTATGAATTTAAAAGGGGATGCAGAGCCATTTTAAAACTTTTGCGGTCTGCTCTGCACAAAACGCAAGTTGCAGTTCAGTGCAGAATGCAGACAAGGTGAATGTAAGCAAAGCAATGTTTACATTGGCCTGGACCTTTGGAAGAAAAGCAGGTTGGTTGTGCTGAAGGGCTCACTTAAATGGACCATAGATGGATTGAAATTTGGCCGGTTCAGCAGGGACCAGCCAAATTTTGATCCATTGAACAGAAGTCAATCTACCACTCAACTTCTGTTCACCCGTTCTGTTGGATTCAGGCTGCTTGATCAGCAGCTGCAGCCAGGGCTGTGGATAAGGGGGCACCGCTGGTCCTCCTGTGCAGGTCCAAGGCCAGCAGGGGGGCCAACGCAGCTGGGTAAATCGGATGTGGGCAGGCAGGGTGGTCGGCATGGTGGTGGGGGGGGGGGGGTA
>BLSH010192566.1:536014-567241 GCA_018402905.1 Glandirana rugosa | reverse complement strand
ACTGGAACCGTTCCCCTGTGTGGCTCTCTCTGCAGCAGCTGAAAGCTGGCTTCTTCTCCTCTCCCTCCTGCTGGCTTTCAGCTGCTGCAGAGAGAGCCATACAGGGGACCAGTTCCAGCAATTGTCCCCCCCCCCCACCACCAAACCCATACCCTCCCTGTACACCATAAATTTCCACCTGTTGCCCAGGACCCCCTGTGTGCCCCCGCAGTGCTGCCAGCTTCCCTCCTGTCCTTCCCACCGGCAGCTGCAAGCGCACAATAGGATCCTTAAGGATGGAGAGTGGGGGAACAGTCCTGTACATATGTCACATTTACCAGCCCCTTCCTTTCCTGAATGAACATGATGAGTGATCAGTACCAATCACTCACTGTGTTCATTCATAACTAAAACATAGCAAACTGTTTTTTTGGGGGTGGGCTGTCAGGTTAGCTGTATGTGAGTCAGTGGTTTCTAATTGCGGCGCTGGTATGCGCAGTCTGACCAGCAAGGAAGCCTTCCTGCTGTCAGAACACAATAGAAAAGCAGGCAGGATTCCCCCATCCACCTTGAATGTGTGTATGGGGAAATCAGTTCAGTTTTTTTCATTCAGCCCTCTAGCTGACAAAAATAAAAAAGGAACCATGTATAGCCAATGGTATATATGGTATGTAACCGCCTCACAGTTGCATGCATTTATGGGGTTAAAAGAGGCAGCAAGGAAAATTGGCAGTTTAGCCACACGTCTAAATGTCCCTTGTTCTTAGTGCAAATGTGAGCCAAATGTGACTAAATGAAAACAATGCACTCCCTAGGTGGCCTATTAAATGATAAAGCACTTTCTTCCAACAGCGCAGCAACAGATAAGGGGGCCTCATTGGCAAATTTTGAAGGGGCCTCCCCCAGTGAACCCCTACTAGTATTGATCCTAATATAAAGTATGTATAAATCAAGGACAATTAGCAGGAGAGCAGTCTGCATAGTCCATATAGTACTAAGGACTAGAGCTGTGGTCAGGGAAGAGGGGCATCAGTGCAGGGAGCTAAGGTTTAACTTTCATTTTCTAGCTATGCAATGTACAGCACAGCGCATAAAAAGGAGTGGTGTGGAATAATAAAATGTACAGCACCGTGTACAGTATGGGTCAGCATGGGATATTCAATGTACGGAATTTGGAAGTTTGAAATGGGGGACATATAGCATAGCATACAGCGTGAAGTCGTTGCAGAATAAGGATTGTACAGCATAGCATACCAAATGAGATGTCGGGGAATATAACATGCAACAACGCATACAGAATGAGCCAGTGCAGAATAGGAAATGTGCAGCATGATATAGGAAACAAGGCAGCACAAAATAGGTAAGGCACAGTGTGGTTTACGCAATGAGGCAGTGAGAGATAGGGAACATACAGCATGGCAAATGGAGGAAGGCAGTGTGGAATAAGAAATGTACAGAATGAGTTTTAAACAGGGAATGTACAGCATGGCAAACGGAATGTGGGGGTGCAAAATAGAAAAGTTACGCTTTTTCAAGTCTTACTGTGCAAAGGATTTACAAAAAGGTAATACAAAGACAAATTAGGATACCTATGCTAGTATGCTAGTTGTATTTCCATGTACAGTTACACTTTTTAATGAAGACATAAAGAAATCATTCCAATAATTATCATTTATATCTGCTTGGGGTTAAGCGTTAACCCTACCTATCCTCATTATGAAGTATGGATAAAGGCTGTGAGAACCTGGTGACAGATGGAGGTAGGGTACTGGTGTGTTCTGGGAACATCTTGGAAAAAAACAGAGGCTCATTCAAACAGAGCGGAGCAATGTAATTGGGTTTGGGCATTGACCCTTGGAAGCGGGAGGAGCCCATAGGTTTGTTATAGAACAGGAGTCTCCAAACTTTCTAAACAAAGATTCAGTTTACAGTTCTTCAGAATTTAGAGCGGACAAATTGTGGCCAGTGTGGGTAGAAAATGTCCCAGCATCAGTGGGGGTAAATAATGCCTCAGATTTGGTGGTCGGTGGTAGAAAAAAAAAATTACATTGTGCCTGTGGTCAGTAGGAAAAGGAATAGTAGCCCATCATTGGTATCAGTGGGAGGAATAGTGCCCCATTATTGGTGTCAGTGGGAGGAATAGTTGCCCGTCATTGGTATCAGTGGGAGGAAGAGTGCCCCATTATTGGTATCAGTGGGAGGAAGAGTGCCCCATTATTGGTGTCAGTGGCAGAAATGAAGCCCCACTTTTGGTGTCAGTGGAAGGATTACTACCCTGCGGGCCAGATAAGGCTAGCAAAGAGGAACTTTCCACCCATGGGCTGCAGTTTGGAGGCCACAGGCCTAGAACACACTGGTGGCATTTTATTTACCAACTAGTTACTCATAGGGGGCAAAAATTAGTCTGGGCCCACCAGTAGAGCCTGCATGGTTCCCCACAGGGATAGGTGGCCTGAAAATGATCACGACATTTACTCATAAGGCAAATGCCACTATACAATATATGGCCAACAGTTTGTGGACACCTTATCATCACGCCTATGTGAGCTTGTTGGACATCCATTTCCAAAACCATGGATATTAATAGTTACCCTCCTTTGCAGCTATAACAGACTTCACTCTTCTGGAAAGCCTTTCTGTAAGACTTTGGAGTGTCTGTAGGAATTTGTGCCCATTTGACCAGAAAACCATTTGTGACGTCAGCTACTGATGACGGATGAGAAGATGTGGCTCCCAGTTGGCATTCTAATTCATGCCATAGGGTGTTCACTAGGGTTGAGGTTAGGGCTCTATGCAGGATACTCGACTTCCTCCACAACAAACTGGTCAAACCATGTGTTGATGGAGCTGCCTTTGTGAACAGGGGCACAGTCTTGCTAGAACAGAAAAGAGCCTTCGCCAAGCTGTTAGCACAAGGTTGGAGGCTCACAATTGTCTAACATGTCTTTGTATGCTATAGCATTAACAAAACACTTCACTGGAAATTCCTGAACTTGGAGGGATGCTTTTGGCCATATAGTAAGCTTGATTGATGGTCAGGTGTTTACATTCATTTGGCCAAATAATGTTACTTATACCATTTTTTTTTAAATCAAAAAGCCCAGATATTGCTAGAAAGCAGAACTGATAATACAAGAAATATTAGAAAGGATTGTAAGAGAGAAGAACACAGACAATGGAGATATGAGGAGATAAAGGCAGCAAGTGTGTGTAGCATGCAGAAAACACACCGATGCCCGCCAAGCCAACTAGTTATCCGTTCGGGGAATTCAAACAGAACATAAATTTGTGCTTCATTGGGCATGACTTGTCTTTAGGGCCAGATCCATAGTCTGATTAGATTAGTGAGGAGTAACTTACCCATTCATTATAGCGCAAATCGACACACTCCGAATGGTAAGGAGTAAATGGAATTCCAATCAAAAACAGTCGCTCAGCCATAAAACGCCTTCAACGCCAAATTTTCTTCCAGCTGAGAAGACTTTGATCTTTAAAGCCAGATCTGTGTTCACAACAAATCTCAAAGAACTCCTGCCAGTCTTACAATGCCAGAAGGGAAAAATAAAATATTTCATGCCTTTAGCTAAAAGAGCAGATCTAAAAGTTGTTAATAAACACTACGATAGTCTCATGATGCCTATATGACACACCCAAAACCAAGGTTTCCAGAACAGATGGAATACGGTGGTCAGGGTCACCTGCTGGCCTCTTCAGGCTTTTGCGAACATATGCATTAGCCACCAAATCCTTTGGCAGGTAAGACAGCCTATGTACAGTATATGTAGTTGATCTGTGTATTTAACGGATTGCCTTTAGTTCAGCTTTTAAAGCCTAAAGCCCCCCGTGAAGCTCAAACTTTTAGTAAAATTATTTTGTCCCCAAAAGCTGATGTTGCTTACTTTTTTCTGATGCCAACTCGGTAGAATTGTTTAAGCATAGAATCATATAGATCAGGGATGGGCACCATCAGTATAGTAATATTCATCACTAGTAGCAGACAGTAGACGGGGCAGGAGCTTGGAGTCAGCAGAACTAGTGTCCATTGGTTTACGTATCTATGGTCCAGCAGCTCCAGTCCACATACGTGTGTGCTTAGTACTTGGTTGGAACTGTCCTTTCATTCCCATATGGACTAATTTTCCCGCTGTAAAAATTAGCTTTCTGTATTCAGCAAAAATTATTTATTCACGATATACTTAATTATTCGTAATAGCTTCATAATAGAGTTCAGGATTATGAAGCGCTGCTAATGCTTTGTAAAAATATAATCGCCCATGCAACAATTAGGATGTTATTAGCAGAGGATTCTGGGACACTGGCTGGATAAAGCAAGATCAGCAAAACAGAATATTCTTCTCCTCCGCCCAACAGAAAACCTCACACACTTAGCTTCAACCTGGACTGTGTATAAAGTGTCGTTCATTTGTAGGATATCAAATCCACCTCCTTGTTATCTCTCGACTACTGCAATTCCCTCATCATTGGCCTATCTCTACACAGTCTATATACCTTCAGCCTATCATGAATGCTGCTGCCAGAATCATCCACCTTACCAACCCCTCAGTGTTCAATACCCATCTCTGCCAATCTCTCCAATAGCTTTCTTTTGGCCAACGCATAAAATTCGAAATTGCGCCCAAACCGTCCACTTCATTCCTCCCAAGACCTTCTGATTTCTGGCTCCCTCATTACCTTCTCCCAAGCTCACCTCCGGAACCTCTCCAGAGTCTCTCCCATCCTCTTAACCTTCCAATCCCAATCTATCCAGCTATTTCCATCTCTGTCCACCTGCAGGCAATCCCTGAAAACTCATCTCTTAAGTGAAGCCTATCCTGCCTTCACCTACCAACCAAACTTTTACTTTCTCCACGTACTTATTCCCACACAGTTAATACCAGGGGCGTCCATATTGGAAGAAGAAGAATTGGCTTGAGCCACACATAAAATACACAAAGGAGAGCTGAAGAGCAGAAAAAGTCGAGCAGATCACAAGTTAACGATCACTGATATAGAATATCAGGGTTTGTTGGATGAAGTAGCAATTCTCAATGAATTCTTAAGGTGCTCATTGGATATTTTGGTTCTAACTTTGCCCTTCGTGTTCTTCATCCTTGAAAATAGCTGCCACAAATATAGGTGCTGCCAAAAACTGATGACATGATAAAGGCGTGACTGTGAAGAGTGAAAGAATTTTCTTTGTGAAGATAAAACTTATACAAGTTCAGTAAAGAGACAATGTCAAATTTTATTTTGGCCACAAGTGTTCACTAAGTGTAAACGCATTTTTACAAAAAATTCCTAAAAGGGCAAAAAAGTAAACAACTAATAAATGACATGTTTTATAGAGAGAAGAGATTATACATACTAAAGTGTGTCAAAGTCCAGAATTAAATTCGGAAAATATGTATAAAGAAGTAAAAAAAAAAAAAATAGAAAGAGAAAAGACAAGGAGAAAATAAAAAGAAAATGCCAAGTTGAGATTTGTTGGCCAGGAACCCATTACTGTGAAAAGAAAATAGGGCATGGCAAGACAAAAGGGTGAAATAATTTGGGCTTTCCATAAACATTATCCAAGGAAGGTAGATTTTCTTAAAATCAGGATATCGCTCATGTAATTATGCTGATGATTCTTCCATTCTCATAAGATTATTCAGGTCAATCACTCATTCTGTTACCGAGGGTGGCAACTGGGATCTCCGATGCCTGGGTATAACTGCCCTAGCAGCCACAAAGAAAAAATTCAAAATTTCTTTCTAGACACTAGAAATGGATTTCGAAAGCATTGACAACAATGCTATTTGGGGGGTCTTGGGGGTTGTATCTGAGGCAAAAATAATATGAATTTTAAAGATATTATACCAGAATGGGCGTAGGATAGTAAAAAGTGAGGGACAACCATAGCATTTTGAAATAACTTTGTAGTTTCCTCCTGTACCATGCTCGCAATATAGTGTTTAGGAGTTAAAATACAAGATTTTTTAACTTCTTCCACCATGAAAATGACACAAAGCTCACTTTTCCAGTCCACAGAGTAGGAGTAGTAATAATGTTGCATACACAAAGATTCAATGGTATTAAGAGGACGATGACGATTGCTTCTTATTTTCCAAGAAGTCCCAAATTGGAAAATATACTAACCACATAACCGATTATCCAAGGAAACACGTCTACTCGAACAGAGTTTCCGTGAAAGAGGCTATCGCAAATAATCGGTCAAAAAAGCTTGCCAACAAATCAGGAGCCTTAATAGAACTTGCCTCCAAACCAACAACCTCCCTCGAGATACAAGATCATCAAATCAACTAGTGTTTTCAACCAATTACAGTTTACAATTCTCAGAAATCAAGAATATTATTATAAGACATCTTCCCATTTTATACAGTGATGACAATTATAAAACCATTTTAAACAAAGGAATTTGATACTTTGCAAGAAAATCACGAACAAAAGGCAAAATAATTTCTCCCAGTATGTATACCTCCAACATGGTTGAATACTACTGGAATATTCAAATGTAACACCACTAGGTACCTCACTTGTAATCTTTTAGGAGATTCTCATACCATAATCTCATGCTCTAACAACTTTTGGTTGACCCTCAAACAGTCGGTTAATTGTCATACCAAGTTTGTCATTTACCTTATTACCTGCACTGCATGTAAGATCCAATACATAGGCAGAACCACCAGACGCCTCATTGACAGAATGACAGAACACTTATCAGACATCAGGACCAACAAAAACATAAACATAGCAAAACACTTTAACCGTTTACATCAACAAAACACAGAGACTTTAAGCCCTCACACACACAGGCTTTTTTGACGCCACTTTTTTGGGAGTGTTTTTTGCAGCTCTCCATGTTATTCAATGGCCCTCTAAAAACACTGACGTTTTTGAGCAGTAGAGGGCATCGGCGTTAGTGAGCTGTTTCTAGAACGCGGGACCAGAGCGTTCTGAGGCTGTAGCATTTTGCCGTTTTTTGAAGATAATCGGCAAACCGCTCACTAACGCCGTACCAGCGTTAACCAGCGTTTTATGACGCCAACGTTTTTAGGTTGAAAAATAGCAGAGGACTGATTTTTTTTGTAAAAAAGGCCTATTGATGCTAACGCCAATGCAAAATGCTGAAAAAAAACGCAGATTTTTCCAAAATGTCGGACCCAACGTTTTGCTTATTTTTTTCTCAGATGCCCATGTGTATGAGGCCTTAAAGTTCAACAAAAAGATCAATTGCCCCAATTTGTGGTGAAGATCGTTTTTCTCTTCTCTGTAAAAGGGAAGTTTATTGGATTTTTAGGATGGATACTAGGATTCCCAAAGGCCTAACCATGAGTGGGACATCTCCCACTATTGTGAATGAACGTCTCATTAACAATACCAAAATGATTAACACACTGATAAGCGGTCTTACTTTTGCTAACTACACATAATCTGAAACGACTGTATATTGACATATCTATATATTCATATTTAATACATTTATTGGATGAGCAGACTAGAAAACTTTGGTTGTACAACAAGCGGTTGTACGACCGTTGTATCGTGTGTACAGAGAAGTTGGGCCAACAAGTTGTATGTGCAAAACACGCATGCTCAGAAGTCAGGAACGCCCGGAAGTGTCCGTTCTGGGAAACCTACGTTCCTAATTCACAAATCACATTCACCTGAACTTCCTCTTTATACGCTCATAGCACGTCACCACGTTAGGCTTGGTCGTACGATCGCTTAGTGCATGTCAGTACGCGAGACACAACAGCCAACATACGATTTTGGACGTCCGGATGTACGACCGTCGCACCGTGTGTACGAGGCTTAAGATGTGCGACATTTAGGGGCCACCCCATCGTTCTCTGTACCCGAGGGCTGGGGTAGAAGATTAGTCAACTGTGTCAATGGTTTCACATCATTTGGATTTAAGACATTAGTTATTAAGAGACGAGAGGTGCAAGGTGTAGAGGAGGAGAAGACGGTTACGTTTAGCCCCGGGGGGGGGGGACTCTGGGTTGCAAGTACATGGGGTTAAAGGGCCCAGGCAAGAGGACAATGAGAGAGTTTGGAGAAAACGGTCCCAGTCATTAAAGTATGGCTAAAGACAAAAAGTTTTTTTTTTTTAGTTTTGGATAGAGTGGAGAGAGATTAGAGCACCTGATGTTTTAAACAGATTCCCCCTCTCTATTTGTCCTATTTACTATTATCATTGCAAGTGAAAGTAAAAGAAAATAACAAAATGTGGGTTGTCCCAGGAAAAGTAATAGAGGGAAGAGATTCCAATGGGGACACTAGTTCAGGTGACCTGGGGATCCACAAGGAATAAATTTACTATAATTTGCAGAGATTTCCTCTCACTTCCTATTTGGCTATGGGACAGGAAGTGCAGGGTAATCTCCACTATGAGACACAGATGGCGAAAAAAAATTGTATAACCCTCTCTTGCTCTATCCAAAATGTTAAAAAAAAAGTTTGCCTATAGTTCTACTTTAGGGGGGAAAAGTTCTGATTTATTACATGGAAATAGTTGTGCTCACACTGCTTAAAGAGGAAGTAAACTGTGCCACGTTTTCTTTATTTAAAAAAAAACCCTGCAGAGTAAAGGCATAATTTGCTAATATGCATCGTATACTAGCACATTATGAAATACTTACCTTTGAACGAAGCCCTGCACCGCTGTGCTGTGAGCTCTGACAGACGCTTCCAACTTCACTCAGTCTTCATTACGGGTTCGCGTCCTCCGGTCATCTGATTGGCCGCACCGCAATGATGTCACTCACCGCATGAGCAAAGGAGTCACGGACCGCAGCACAGAGCTCTGAAGGGATGGCACGGGTACACTGTCCCTTCAGAGTACATGCGCTGGTGACATCACCAGGTACATGAAAGTGTTGTGAATATCTCCTAAACCGTAAAGGTTTAGGAGATATTCCAGGTAAGCCCTATTATAGGCTTACTTGCAGGTACAAGGCTACTGAAAGGGTTTACATCCACTTTAAATGTTGTACCATATAGCTGGAAGTGTATCTGCTACACTAAAGGTTCTCCTCTGTAAACATAGGTACTAGATCTCTAACCCCTTCTATGTGTTGGAATGTTCTACAGGAGTCCCACCATAATTCTGAACCTTAGACAAACCTGCTGGAGGAGCAGACACAAAGGAGAACAAAAGGAAACAGGCTGTAGCGTTGTCACCTCAGGACAACCACCAGGAATTGCTTGGAGAAGGACTCTCGTGTCAGGATCACCAATTATCAGTGTTCTCCTCTGTAAACATAAGTAATAGATCTCTAACCCCCCTCTATGTTCTGGAATGTTCTACAGAAGTCCCACCATAATTCTGAACCTTAGACAAACCTGCTGGAGGAGCAGACAACACAGGAGAACAAAAGGAAACAGGCTGTAGCGTTGTCACCTCAGGACAACCACCAGGAATTGCTTGGATAAGGACTCTCGTGTCAGGATCACCAGTTATTTGCGTTCTCCTCTGTAAACATAAGTACTAGATCACTAACCCCCACTATGTTTGGAATGTTCTACAGAAGTCCCACCATAATTCTGAACCTTAGACGAACCTGCTGGAGGTGCAGACAACACAGGGGAACAATAGGAAACGGGCTGTAGGGTTGTCACCTCTGGACAACCACTAGGAATTGCTTGGATAAGGACTCTCGTGTCAGGATCACCAGTTATTTGCGTTCTCCTCTGTAAACATAGGTACTAGATCGCTAGCCCCCACTATGTTTGGAATGTTCTACAGAAGTCCCACCATAATTCTGAACCTTAGAAGAACCTGCTGGAGGAGCAGACAACACAGGAGAACAATAGGAAACAGGCCGTAGTGTTGTCACCTCAGGACAACCACCAGGAATTGCTTGGATAAGGACCCTCCTGTCAGGATCACCAGTTCTTTGCGTTCTCCTCTGTAAACATAAGTACTAGACCTCTAACCCCCCACTATGTTTGGAATGTTCTACAGAAGTCCCACCATAATTCTGAACCTTAGACAAACCTGCAGGAGGAGCAGACAACACAGGAGAACAATAGGAAACAGGCTGTAGGGTTGTCACCTCAGGACAACCACCAGGAATTGCTTGGATAAGGACTCTCATGTCAGGATCACCAATTATCAGTGTTCTCCTCTGTAAACATAGGTACTAGATCTCTAACCCCTTCTATGTTTAGAATGTTCTACAGAAGTCCCACCATAATGCCGAACCTTAGACAAACCTGCTGGAGGAGCAGACAACACAGGAGAACAATAGGAAACAGGCTGTAGCGTTGTCACCTCAGGACAACCACCAGGAATTGCTTGGATAAGGACTCTCGTGTCAGGATCACCGGTTAGTGTAATAAAAGCTTGAGATTCAAAAAGGATTAAAAAAATGTTTTTAATGTGTTAAAGATATGAGAATTTTGTGACTGATTTTACTAACTACCTTAATTAAATGTGTTAGGCTTGTTTTGATGTCCCAGGGCCCCAGTACCTTTAAATTTAAAACTACCTTGAGATACACGGGCTGTCCTATTCCAGTCACACTTGGAGGCCCAGCCAAGCCGTAAACATGACAAAAACTCTATAAATTCCGGACAGTGCTGAACTTTGTAATTAGATCATGGGGAGATTTCAATTACTCCTGAGTTATGAGAGGCTGTGAGAGCTCCACTCGGGAACCGGCAGGAGGTCACACTACAGTTGTGAGGGGAATCTTAAAAGAATGAGGCGTCCTGATGGATCCGAGAGATGAGGTGCACCACCTTTTCAGGGCGGTATCACCGTAATAAACAACCTAAATCTTTGCCCATGGATTGAAACCATTGAGATTGTTCCTGAAGCCAAAACCCTGCTCTGATTTAATATAGGCAAGAGCAGCGCGAGTGGCAGTGAAAAGCATAATGCATAGTGATCATCAGGATTTTCTTTTTTTTACGAATCATTATTATTAATACAAAACAAAATGTAAAATTCAAACGTAAAAGGCTAAATATGACATTTACATTCTGATGCAATTAAATAACATACATTCCACATAGCACAGACCAAACGCAAAGCTATTTTAAACAGTCGCATTTATGAACAAGGCAAATGAGGATATATCATTTCACGCTTGGCAAAGTTCCAAATTTGTTGGCACAATGATGGCACTTTTTGCGGCAATGCATGGACCGCTCGTATACTATTCAGAACTAAAGTACCTTTACCTTAAATGAACTATACAAAACACTCAGTTCAATTCAGTGCAATGAATCATTGGTTTAAAAAAAAAAAAAAATTGAAAGATAAAAATGATTCAAACATTTGCTAAAATAAAAGTAGTAATGGTTTTAATAGTACACATTATGTTAGATCTGCAGAGAACACCATGTTTTTTCCATCAAATAATCAGCCTATTTAAATTACCTTACATTTCAACAAAGACCTCATGGACACGGAAAGATGATCAATTGTCTCTTTCCCAAACTTTCAAATTTATACTATTCTGACATCTCATGCATAGTATGGAGGTAATATAGGCTATACTCCAAGATGACCAGATGACGTCTAAACATTGAAAGAACACTATGTCCGTACCATGACCTGACCTCAACATAAATTATACATTCATACATACATTAGTATAATACAATTCTTTTCCACTCTATACACAGAACACTACACCTCCAACGTAACCACCCACTGAGCATGAACATAGTACAATACTATTACACTCTATACATAAAACACTACACCCCCAACATGACCGACCACTGGACACGATCATCATACAATTCTATTACACTCTATACATAGAACACTGCACCCCCAACATGACCCACAACTGGACATGATCATCATACAATTCTATTAGACTCTATACATAGAACACTACACCTCCAACATGACCGACCACTGGACACCATCATAATACAATTCTATTACACTCTATACATAGAACACTACACCTCCAACATGACCGACCACTGGACATGATCATAATACAATTCTATTACACTCTATACATAGAACACTACACCCCCAACATGACCCACCACTGGACACCATCATCATACAATTCTATTACACTCTATACATAGAACACTACACCCCCAACATGACCCATCACTGGACACCATCATCATACAATTCTATTACACTCTATACATAAAACACTACACCCCCAACATGACCCACCACTGGACATAATCATCATACAATTCTATTAGACTCTATACATAGAACACTACACCCCCAACATGACCCACCACTGGACACCATCATCATACAATTCTATTACACTCTATACATAGAACACTACACCCTTAACATAACCCACCACTGGACATGATCATCATACAATTCTATTACACTCTATACATAGAACACTACACCCCCAACATGACCCACCACTGGACATAATCATCATACAATTCTATTAGACTCTATACATAAAACACTACACCCCCAACATGACCCACCACTGGACATAATCATCATACAATTCTATTAGACTCTATACATAAAACACTACACCCCCAACATGACCCACCACTGGACATAATCACTACACCCCCAACATGACCCACCACTGGTCATAATCATCATACAATTCTATTAGACTCTATACATAGAACACTACACCCCCAACATGACCCACCACTGGACATGATCATAATACAATTCTATTTTACTCTATACATGGAACACTACACCCCCAACATGACCCACCACTGGACATGATCATAATACAATTCTAATACACTCTATACATAGAACACTACAACTCCAACATGACCGCCCACTGGACACCATCATAATACAATTCTATTACACTCTATACATAGAACACTGCACCCCCCAACATGACCCACCACTGGACATGATCATAATACAATTCTATTACACTCTATACATAGAACACTACACCCTCAATACGACTGACCACTGGACACCATCATAATACAATTCTATTACACTATATACATAGAACACTACACCCCCCAACATGACCCACCACTGGACACGATCATAATACAATTCTATTACACTATATATAGAACACTACAACCCCGAACATGACCCACCACTGGACATGATCACAGTACAATTCTATTACACTCTATACATAAAACACGACACCCCCGACATAAGCCAAGTATTTTACATACTCTGTTATAATATGTACATACTACACTGTCAACATGGCCAAATTCTGGACATGACCATAATTCTTTTCTTAAATTATATAAAAAATATAATGACTACACATAACATATTATAACACTTTTTTTCATTTTTAATCATCTTCTATCTCAACACAAGCAACTTCATACTGATATTAATGTGTAACACAAGCAGTCTTGCAGAAAAGCCATGTCAACAATATTTTTAATAATCTTAAGTAGACTGACCACACTGGAGGTGGCAGAAGAAGAGCAGGATGGGTTATTTACCATCCGGTGCTCTGTATTACTTTTTAATGTGTGCTATTGCTTTCTCGGCTTTCTATATGTCAAAAGGATGTAGCATGTGTAAGGATTTAAGAGGACAGAAGACGTGGCCGAAAGAAGTGGATGGAGGTGTGATCATATACAAGGATGGAGGAGATGTGATGATATAAGAGGACGGAGAAGATGTAAGGTGTAACAACATGAGAGAGGAGATGTGATGATATAGGATGATGGAGGAGATGGGATGATAGAAGATGATGGAGGAGATGGAATAATAGAAGATGGGATGATAGAAGATGATGGAGGAGGTGAGATGATATAAGAGGATGGAGAAGGTGCAAGGTGTAATGACATGAGAGAGGAGATGTGATGATATAGGATGATAGAGGAGATGGGATGATAGAAGATGATGGAGGAGATGGGATGATAGAAGATGATGGAGGAGATGGGATGATAGAAGATGATGGGAGGAGATGGGATGATAGAAGATGATGGAGGAGATGGGATGATAGGAGATGATGGAGGAGGTGGGATGATAGAAGATGATGGAGGAGGTGTGATAATATAGGAGGATAGAGTAGGTGTGATGATATACATTGAAGGAGAAGTTGGGATGATAGAAGATGATGGAGGAGGTGTAATGATATAAAATGATGGAGGAGGTGTGATAATATAAGATGAAGGAGGAGGTGTGATAATATAAGATGAAGGAGGAGGTGTAATAATATGAGATGAAGGAGGAGGTGTGATAATATGAGATGAAGGAGGAGGTGTGATAATATGAGATGAAGGAGGAGGTGTGATTATAGTAGGGGATGGAGGACTTGTGATGATAGAAGATGATGGAGGATGTGTGATGATAATAAAATAATGGAGGAGGTCTGATGATAGAAGAGGATAGAGGGGTGTGATGATATAAAATAAAGGAGGAGTTGGGATGATAGAAGATGATGGAGGAGTTATGATGATAGAAGAGGATAGAGGAGGTGTGATAGAAGATGATGGAGGAGGTGTGATGATATAAGAGAAGGAGGAGGTGTGACGAAAGAAGAGGATGGAGGAGGTGTGATGATATAAAATGATGGAGGAGGTGTGATAGAAGATGATGGAGAAGGTGTGAAGATATAAGATAAGGAGGAGGTGTGACGAAAGAAGAGGATGGAGGAGGTGTGATGATATAAAATGATGGAGGAGGTGTGATGATATAAAATGATGGAGGAGGTGTGATGATAGATGATGGAGGAGGTGTGATTATAGTAGAGGATGGAGGACTGGTGATGATATAAGATGATGGAGGAGGTGCGATGATACAAGTTGATGGAGGAGGCATGATTTTAGTAGAAGATGGAGGTAGTGTGATGATAGAAGATGATGGAGAACGTGTGATGATTTAAGATGATGGAGGAGGTGTGATGACAGAAATGATAGAAGAGGATGGAGGACAGGTGTGTGTGATAATGAGGACTGCGTTATATATTGGTGGCATGGCTATAAGGGGCACATACTGTAAATGACCAGCTTTCATCATTTCCACGCCTTCTGAACTTTACTTACCCCACTGGAGAGGTGCCAACTGCAGGTGCTCCAGAACAAGCTGATTTAATACCCCTTCCACGCTTGCTTCTCCTTCCCGCTTCAAGGACGGGTAAGAATTAGTTAAGGAACATGGACAATCAGCCAAATACATAAAACAATGTACACTACATTTCCACATAAAATATGAAAGAAAAGAATATTTGCTATTAATATACACAGTATATATAAATTGGTGTTGGGGTGATTTTGCTCATGTGGTAGATGCGTTTTTCAATGTGTTGTGCAAGTCCAAACTGTTGTTTAGGGCATAGCAGCACACTTTTATTAAACAGATTGGAAAAGTTCACACACATAAGTTTCCCATACAGGGGTTTCCACCATCATCACGAACAATCAATGGAAAAATGCCAAGTCACCTGGCTCCCTCATCAGCAGCACAGCTACTCTTCTTAGCAGTCCCTCCAACTTTATCACCCAGCTCTGCTGTAAAGCCTCGTAAACACAATGCAATGGTCGTACGACCGGACTTCCAAAATCGTATGTTGGCTGTTGTGTCTCGCGTACTGACATTCACTAAGCATTCGTACGACCAAGCCCAACGTAGTGACGTGCTACAAGCGTATAAAGAGGAAGTTCAGGTGAATGTGATATGTGAATCAGGAACGTAGGTTTCCCAGAACGGACACTTCCGTGAGTTCCTGACTTCTGAGCATGCGTGTTTTGCACAGTACAACTTGTTGGACCAACGTCTCTGTACACACGATACAACAGTCGTACGACCGCTTGTTGTACAACCAACGTTTTCTAGTCTGCTCATCCAACTGCTGTTGTACGACCGTCGCACGTCGGCTGTTCTAATCGCACGCACTAACGGTCAGATGATCGAACAACAAGCTGTTGTACGACCGCTTTCATACAACCGTCGCACCGTGTGCACGAGGCTTTACTCTTGGCTCACTCAGCCTTTAGCCGCAGCACTCTGCTGCATGGGCTCACTACTGGCCTCTGGATAGGAGGTCTCCTGGCACCCCGACTCTCTTGCAGCTCCCTGCTGCTGTCACCAACTGCACCTTCACTGTGCAGACATGTGCAGCCTCTCTTACTCCTGGGGAAGGGTGGAGTCCTCCTGACTCCTATGCAGAGACCTCCTGTCTCTCAGGGGAAGCTCTGAGTTATGCCCAAGCTATAGTAGACACATATCCTGCTGGTCTTTGGCAAAATCTGGACACTGGGTTGGAGACCCGCCCAAATCTCATAAGTAAAGCCCCGTACACACGGGACGACGATCGCATACAACAGGTCATACTATGCGATATCGATCGTTCGTATGCGCGATTTGAACAGTCGAACATACGGGGTCGTACAAGGGAGTTATATTAGCAGACTAGAAAACTTGATCGTACCAACAAGCTCTCATACGACCGTTGTATCGTGTGTACAGAGCAGTTGGTACAACAAGTTGTAATGTGCAAAACACTCATGCTCCAAAGTCAGGAATGGCCGGATGCTAATTACATGGACCTGAACGTTCTTTCTTTGGTCGTACGATCGTGTAGTGCAGTCAGTATGCTACATACAACAGCCAACATACGATTTGCGACAATTGTACGTATGATCGTCGTCCCGTGTGTACGAGGCTTAACTGAATAATATGTCTTGATATAAACCACCTCTCATTGCACAACATGAGAGTGAGGGGCAGCATGAGAAGTCAGCCTGGCTCTGCTGCATGATCATGTGCTGACAGGGAATATTCAGAGAGCAGAGTTGACAACTTACCAATGCATTGATTTTTCGTTATTGTCCAATCAGCATGCTGTGGGTACGGAGGTGACACGACAGTTTTCCTTAAATCAAACAAAGAAAATGGTGTCTCCTTCCTGGTTCTGCTGTCTGGCAGAGGTGTATGAATCACAAAAGCGGCCAAACAGAATAACAAATCAATTTTGGGATAAGATAGTTGGTGGATGTGCATTTTATTTAGCGGTGTTCATGGAGTTTAGTTAGCTTACTATAAACTATATCCATAGAACATGAGGAGACTAAAAAAGAATGACGGAATGGAGCTGGGCTATGAATATCATGCCAATGTTTGAATCTCATGAAGCCTTATAGCAAACAGCGAACCAGATGCATTTATATTTGGGAGAACAGATGACTATCATGCTTAATAAACTCAGGCTGCATATTTTAAACCCTTTTTAAGTCTAGGTCTACATGGGCAATTAAATCTCCTAACTACATAGAGGTTTAACCATTAGCCGACCATCAAATTGCTAGACTTACACCGATTTCAGCAATCAGTTACATTTCTTCACATAGTTTATAGAGTAAAGGCTCATTTAACTTGTGGTTGGTGGGCTTTATAAACGCACTGTTGAGATGCATTTTTAGTGCTCCCAACTGCCCATGCGCATCGCTTTCCTTCGCGTCCTCTGTAAAAACGTATCGCTCCTTTCGTGTTGGGTGGGCAGCTGGTGCAGCGATTCTGTGGGCAGTTGGTGGACAAATAAGAGATTAAAACAGGCAGTGAAGAGTTAGTGAAGGAGAAATCCCGCAAGCCGCACATTGCTGCAAATCCTAATGAAAACGTATGTGCCAGGCTCAGCCGGAGCTCTGGCCAGGCCACGCCCCAATGTGTTTTGCCCCGCCTCCACCCAAGTTGGGTGTGGCCTAGCCAGAGCAAAGGCTGAGACTGCCACATATTTTTCTATTAGGATTTACAGCAATGTGCGGCTTGCGGGACTTCTACATTACGTGCTGATGTTTGGAGCCGAAACGAGCTTGGTTTCCAACTGGCTCTCCCAGCAGTTGGCGATTGATTGGAATCATCTAGGAGCCTGATCGGCACCCACATTTGTACATAGGCAGTGAAGAGGTTTCACATTGCCTCCCCACTGCCTATCAGCCAAGTCCAATAAAATTTGAAAATTACAGTCACATGACTAAATTTAGGGAGCCTATTCTGTTACCACAACACAACAGAATGTAGATATGCATTATGGGTTTCACTTGAAAGTGAACCATGTGACCAGACTATGCACATTAAAGTGTTTACGATTTCTGGACATGCAGTAACAACCCTTTAAAGCAAGTCTTTATTTATCACTGTAGCTATAGGCATTGTAGAAAAATTAATCTTTACATTTTCCAAGGAGAAAAGAAAAAACGGGCAGGGGAGACACTTGGCAACAAATGTCGCATTACATAGGTGTCAGTTGTGAAATGTCTCCTTAAGTTGGTGGTCAGTGGTGAAGTGTCAACTTAAATTGGTATCAGTGGAGAAGTGTCAACTTAAATTGGTGTCAGTGGAGAAGGGCACCTTCACATTGGTGTCAGTGGATAAGGCCCTCCCTTACATAGGTGGTCAGTGGTGAAGTGCTCCCTTATGTTGGCATCAGTGAAGAAGGGCCCCTTTACATTGGTGATAAGTAGTGTCCCTTAAATTGGTATCAGTGGAGGAGGACCCCCTTTTATTGGTGGTCAATGGATAAGGGTCCACTTACTTTGACGGTCAATGGTGAGATGCACCTTACATTGGTGTCAGTGGAGAAGGGCCCCCTTAGGTTGGTAAAGGGTCCCCTTACTGGCATCAGTGGAGAAGAGTTACCATACATTGGTGGTCATTGGTGAAGTGCCCACTTACATTGATGTCAGTGAAGAAGAGCCGCCTTACATCGGTGGTAAGTTGTAAAGTGTCCACTTACGTTGGTGGTCCATGGAGAAATGCTCGCTTATATTGGTGTCAGTGGTGAAGGATCTCTCTACATTGGGCAGGAGATTAACTTATATTATGTTGCATGCAAGGCACCTCCTTGTTTGGTGGCGAGCACACTATTCACCTTATTCTTCACCCCTTCTTGGAGGGCGAGCACACCCATTACCCTGTCCTTCGCCCCTTTTTGGTGGTGAGCACAACCATTGCCCTATCATTCATCCCTTGTTTGATGGCAAGCACACCTGTCACCCTGCCCTTTACCCCTTATTTGGTGGCGAGCACATCCTTCACCCTGTCTTTCAACCCTTGTATGGTGGTGAGCACATACCTTGCCCCGTCCTTCATCCCTTGTTTTGTGGCAAACATCACCCCTTATTTGATGGCAAGCACATCTGTTACCCTTTCCTACACCCCTTGTTTGGGGGCTAGCAAACCCATAACCCTGTCCTTCACCCCTTATTTGGTGGCAAGAAAACCTGTAACACTGTCCTTCCCTCCTTATTTGGTGGTGAGCACATTCTTCATCCTGCCCTTCACCCCCCTATTTGGCGACGAGCACGCCCCTCTCCCTGTCCTTCACACCTTGTTTGGTGGTGAGCACACCTGTCACCCTATCCTTCATCTCCTGTTTGGGGGCTAGTAAACCCATTGTCCTGTCCTTCATTCCTTGTTTGGTGGCTAGCACACCTGCCTCTTTGTCTTCCATCCGTTGTTTAGTGTCAAGCACACCGGCCACCCTGTTCTTTACCCCTTGTTTGATTGCGAGCACATCCTTCAACCTGTTCTTCACCCCTTGTTTGATGGTGAGCACATCCTTCACCCTGTCCTTCACCCCTTGTTTGGTGGCCAGAACACCCCACGCCTGTCCTTTATACTCCGTTGCAAAAATAGAAACACCTTGGAACTCACTCACTGCCCATAGCCACAAAATACCAGTATGCATTATGAAGAAGAGTATGTTAACAATAGAAAATACAGTAGGAAGCTGCGCATGGAACGTAATTGGACATTCTAACATGACAATGATCCAAAACACAAGGCCAAGTCAACCTGTCATTGGCTACAGCAGAATAAAGTGAAGGTTCTGGAGTGGCCATCTCAGTCTCCTGACCTCAATATCATTGAGCCACTCTGGGGAGATCTCAAACGTGCCGTTCATGCAAGACAGCCCAAGAATTTCCAGGAACTGGAGGCTTTTCTGCCAAGAGGAATGGGCAGCTTTACCATCTGAGAAGATAAAGAGCCTCATCCACAAATACCACAAAAGACTTCAAGCCCTCATTGATGTTAAAGGGGGCAATACACGGTATGAAGAACTGGGGTATGTAAACTTTTGATCAGGGTCAATTGGGTAGTTTCTGTTGTCATTATGATATAAAAAGAGTAACCACAGTTGATTGATAATAAATTGCTTCAGCCAAACACTAACCACGAGTGAAAGAAAAGTTTTTGTGTTATCATTCATATTCTCTGAAAAATGGCCAATAAATCATAAATTCTGCCAGGGTATGTAAACTTATGAGCACAACTGTATTTGATAAACTGATATGGGAAACCAATTACACTGTAGTCTATGGATGATATACATAGTTATAGAAGGTAGGTAGTACATTCATTTAAAGAGGGCTACACATTAGGGAATATGGATGACGGATCAGAGGAATTTGAGTCAAAAACAAAGTATGTCCTTCAAAAAAAAAAAAAAAAAAGTACGGGACAACAGGGTGGCCCCTATGTGCAGTAGGCTCTCCTCTCCCTCAGGAGCAGTATGAAAAACCTGCTCAATAAGTTGGTTTATATAAAGCTCTGAATAAAGGCGGAATTGTGTTAACTTTCTGATTTTTTTCAGTGTTTAGATGTTTTCCTGGAGAGAGTTAGCAGTCCCCTGGTTGAACACGCTCGTTGCCTGGAACTGTTTTTATTGCGCGACTCGATCTGCATGAAGAACGTTAACTCTGGCTGTAAGATTACCCACAATGCACCGGCCTAAACAGCTGCTTATTTTGGATCAGCGGTCTCGGCAGCTGTTGAGGGGAGAAAGCATTTAGTTCCAGTCCGTAAACTAAGCATAAAGATATGGTGAGGAGACGCGGATGATCCCCTGATGTTGATCTCCATGCGTGCCCGGCCTCTACACGGCGCAGCAGAGGGTATCCATGGCAACATATGATCTGGGCCCGCGTGGGGGACCTTCTCGCGGCTGGAAGCTGCGCACCCCCCTGGCAGGCTGCTAAATATATTCTATTACACCCTGTAACTGTGCTTAAACATGACAGCAGACTTAACCCTTGCCTGCCTGGTGCCATGCAAAAGGACGCTTCGCCGCCTCGTGCTGGTCAGCGATTGCGACCTTCGCTCGCTCAAAAATATTACATTCCTTTAAGGCAGAACTTAAATATGTACGACAGTCGCAAGTTGAAGATTCGCTATTTAAACAGAACCTGTCCCTTTTACACTATTGTATTCATGACTTGGTTCTGACAAACGCGATGGTGGCTTTTTCTGATGCGTCATATTTATGTCTTTGTTTTCATTGCTGCATCTTTTCCTGCTCAACTGGGCGCTTGGCTCCCTGGTGTGGTCCTTCCTCTGTCATCCGTGGTCTTCCTCCTACAATAAGCTTTCAGCACTTGTCTACCGTGACAAATTTTACATTTCTTGCTAGAAATGACTTAACGTCACCTTTAAAAAAAAAAAAAAGAAATGCACATCTTTCTGCAGGTAAAAAAAAAGTGTATTTATTACTTTTTTTTTTTACTAGGAGCCTGCAAAGCATTGCACCCGCGATCTGCAGATCGCAATTGCCATGCAAGGCTCCTGCAGACCTATCAGTGCATCTCTCTGCTCATACGGGCAGGCAGATACACACTTAAACCTCGTACACACGGTGCGACGGTCGTACGACCAGACGTCCAAAATCGTATGTCGGCTGTTGTGTCTCGCGTACTGACGTGCCCTAAGCAGTCGTACGACCAAGCCTAACGTAGTGACGTGTTATGAGCGCATAAAGAGGAAGTTCAGGTGCATGTGATGTGTGAATTAGGAACATAGGTTTACACGAACGGACACTTCCAGGCGTTCCTGACTTCTGAGCGTGCGTGTTTTGCAGGTACAGCTTTGTTGGCCCAACTTCTCTGTACACACGAGTCAACAGTCGTATGACCGCTTGTTGTACAACAAAAGTTTTCTAGTCTGCTCATCCAACGTCTGTTGTACGACCGTCGCACGTCAGCTGTTGTAATTGCACGTACTAACGGTCAGATGATCATACAACAAGATGTTGTACGACCGTTGTACCGTGTGTACGGGGCTTAACAGGAAGAGACGATAAACTACCTAAAGCGCTCAACAGCACCCTGGTAATTCATTGAGAACTACAAGCTGACAGCTGCAAAGGCTGTCAATACTTGTAGTCTCCCATTCACAGAAGTTTTTTTAATTGAAATGGTGACAGTGAGATCGGGGAGAAGATCCCCGGCTTGGTGTCACTACATGCTGCAGATCAGGGAGATGCTGCAGGAGTAGGAATATGTTACATGTTCCATCCTAAAAACAAGTGGAACATGTAAAATGTTCCCAAAAGTGAACAAATCCTTTAAAACCCTAAGCAATTATATTGATTCTGAAAGGAGAGACCTGGAGAATAAAATGACGACAGTTGCAAATTTTGATGTTGTACAATATTTTTAGGACTACTTTTCAAACTTATAGGCCAGGGTTTCTCAACCAGGGTTCCGTGGAACCTCAGGGTTCCCCCAGAGGTTGCTAGGGGTTCCTTGAGCAATGGTCAATTTCTACCTCTCAGATAAATTCCCAATGACATCATTGATCTTTTTAGCTATCTGTAAGGGGGTAATTCTTCCCAATGACCACAAGTGTAAGGAGCATTCTTCCCATTGACCATCACCCTAATGTATCATGAGTTGTAGATTTTTAATTTTTATCAGAGGTTCCCCGAGACCGGAGAATTATTTCAAGGGTTCCTCTGTGTTGAAGAGGTTGAGAAAGGCTGTTATAGGCTATCCACCCTGCTTCAGTCCATCATGAATGCTGCTGCCAGACTCATCTACCTTACCACTTGCCAACCATTTTGTCTACCACCCCTCTCTGACAAACCCTTCTATTGGATTTTGCTTGTCTAACAAATACAATTCAAAATGCTAACGACATCATTCAAAGCCATCCACAGCTTTGTCCTAAGCTACATCACCAATCTAATCGCAAAATAACAAGCAAACTGTATTCTCCACCTCTTCCAAGACCTCCAGATTTCTAGATCTCTCATCACCTCCTCCCATGCCTACCTCCAGGACTTCTCTAGAGCCTCTCCCATCCTCCAGAACGTTTACCCTAATCTGTCCAAAGCCTCTACCCATCCTCTGGATCTTCCTACCCCAATCTGTCCAGAGCATCTCCCATTATCTGGAACGGTCTACCCAAATGTGTCCATCCATCTCATACTCTGTCCACCTTTATACGATCCCTAAAGAACCCATCTCTTCGGAAAGGTCTATCCCACGTCTAATAGACTGAACTTTTAGTTTATCCATCAGATCACAGTTATTATCTTTTGTCTCACATAATCTTTCCTTTTAGATTTTAAGTTCTCGTACTGAACTGTATCATAACTATACTGTCTTCCTCTATTTTGTAAAGTTCTGGTGCTATACAAGTCCTGTATAGCAATAATAATAATTTTATTTAAAAAATGGACCAAAATGAATTTTAGTGCACACACAAAATATTACACCTAATGTTTTTGGTAAAATATAAAGGATGGAATTGCATCGAGTAAATAGATATCAAACATGTCAAGCCTTAACATTGAGCAAAATCTATGGTACAAAATTGTCCATAGGTGATGCTTTAAAAGCCTTTACAGATTATCAGTTAACCATAAATTATGGCTGTAGAATTATCACTCTCACTCTGACATTTGTGACAATACCTCATGCATGGTTCAATTTTTGTTTACATCATATGTTTACATTGGGGTGCGTTTTTATTTTATTTTTACTTTTTTCTTCATTTAAGTTTGATTCAAACACAAAGGGACACTATGGAAACATCAATGGTCTATTGGACCACCTATGTCCCCCCTGCCCTCCACTGCAGCTAAGCAAGCAGAGCAGGTGTGCAGACCTGTGAATTGAGTGCAGGGATGGTGGAAGCCCCTTTATAATAAGCACAGCCAGTGTGCAGACCTCTAAACTCAAAGCAGGGATAGTGAATACTCCTCATAATGGGCACACTAGATGTACAGACCTGGGAACTCTGTGCAGGGATGGTGGGAACCCCTCATAATGGGCACAGAAGGTGTACAGACACAAGAACTCAGGTTAGGAATGGTGGTAATCCCTCATAATGGGCAGAGCAGGTGTACAGACCCAGGAACTCAGCACAGGGTTGGAAGGAACCCCTTATAATGGGCACAGCCGGTGTAAAGACACAAGAACTCAGCACAGGGATGGTGGAAACCTCTCATAATAGGCACAGTAGATGTACAAACCTAGAAACCCAACACAGGGATGGTGGGAGCCCCTCATAATGGGCACAACAGGTGTACAGACCCAGAAACCCAGCATAGGAATGGTGGGAACCCTTCATAATGGGCACAGCAGATGTACAAGCCTAAAAACTCAACACAGGGATGGTGGGAACCGCTCATCATGGGCACAGCAGGTGTATAGACCTGGGAACTAAGCACAGGGATGGTAGGAACTCCTTATAATGGGCACAACAGGTGTACAGACACATAAACTCAGGTAAGGGATGGTGAGAACCCCCCATAATGGACACAGCAGGTGCACAGGGATGGAAGGAACAACACATAATGGGCACAGCAGGTATACAGACAACAAGAACTCAGGTTAAGGATGATGGGAGCCCCTCATAATGGGCAAAGCAGATGCATAGACCCAGGAAATCTGTGCAGGGATGATGGGAGCCCCTCATAATGGGCAAAGCAGTTGTACAGATCCAGAAATCCAACATAAGAATGGTGGGAACCCTGCATAATGGGCACAGCAGGTGTGCAGACCTAGATACTCAGCTAATGGATAGTGGGAGCCCCTCATAATGGACACAGCAAGTGTACAGACCTAGAAACTAAGACTAGAGATTGTGGGAGCCTAACAAAATGGACACAGCAGGTGTACAGACATAGAAACTCAGCCCAGGGATTGTGGGAGCCCCTCATAATGGGCACAGCAGGTGTGAGTACCCTGGGAACTCGGCACAGGGATAGTGGGAACCACACATAATGGGTACAGCAGGCGTGCAGACCTAAGACCACAGTGCAGCTCACCAACAGAGTCCCCTGAGCAAGGAAAAAGATTTTCAATTGTTTTATAACTTCACCTTAGAAAACAAACAGGCCTTTCCCTCATAATGCAAATGCAACAAAAGACAAGTCTTAAATGTGTTGTGCATGTTGCATTTTCCTCATTTCCAGCATCTATTTCGTGGGTTGTGTTTATGATTGCTAGACATAAACATATGACTTGAAAAAGGTACCATTTAAGAGCGCATGTTTAAATGCGTTTTCCATGCATTGCCATTGACTATAATGTAACGTGAGTTATAAGCAAACTGTACAAAGGATGCAGCAAGCTGGATTTTAAAAAAAATAAATAAAAATAGCGTACGGCTCTTTATAGATAATAATGGTAACTAGTCCTCAAGTGCTTTTAGCAGGTTGGCGATCCTGCATTGCAATGCACATAAAACGTTTGGTGTGAACAGACCAAAAAGTGACCGATGCTTTCCAATAAATGTATGGTACAATGTATTGCACATTGCCCTGTAACACCGCTGTCTCTCCTCTATAATATCAGGGGGGCGCAGACCACATTTAATAACGGCCTATTTTTACGGTACGCTGTCTTTTCCTAGAATAATAAAGCTTTACGAGACGGAGAAGCAGGCTGAGAAAATCACGTCTCCCAGACCGGCAACTGACACATGAAGGAACTGACATTTATAGCCTGCCATTTTCAGCTTCCAAACCTAAAGGACGACAAAAACGTGCAAAGCGCTGGATTACTCACACCGACGACAGCCTGCCGACCAGATACAATATTGCAATTTAGAAGACGTGACCTTAGCTTGAGTGCCAAATACCGGGAGACAGACGTTTGCAGAGACAGATGGGAGATGCTGTATAATAAACCCGATACCACAGAGTATCTACAGTACATATCACCTGTATGATGCAGAAATATGTCCAGTATACGCACCACTCGTTATTTTTAACCTGTTACATAAGGTCCATGTTCTGTCCCACAAAAGCCACTACAACTTGTTTACTTAACGATTTGGTATCTCCCTCTGTCCTTCCCTCCTATTTAGTGCTAGCAGTGGCGGCCCGTCCATACAGGGCATAGGGGTGCCACCCCCCCTAATCCACATGCAGGGCACCGGACGCATTGATTCCAGAAAAAACACATGATACAAATGTTATAAATTGAGTTGCAGTTCATTGAGGAAAATAAGTATTTGATCCCCAAGCAAAACATGACTTAGTACTTGGTGGAGGAACCCTTGTTGGCAAGCACAGAGGTAAGACGTTTCTTGTAGTTGGTGACCAGGTTTGCACATCTCAGGAGGGATTTTGGTCCACTCTTCTTTACAGCTCTTCTCTAAATCCTTAAAGTTTCTTGGCTGTCGCTTATCAACTTGAAGTTTCACCTCCCTTCAAAATGTTTCTATATGATTAAGGTCTGGAGACTGGCTAGGCCACCCCATGACCTTAATGTGCTTCTTATTGAGCCAGTCCTTTGTTGCCTTGGTGGTATGTTTTGGGTTATTGTCATTCTGAAAGACCCATCCACGGACCCGTCTTCAGTGTTCTGGCTGAGGGAAGAAGGTTCTCATCCAAGATTTTACAATACATGGCCCCGTATATTGGTCCCTCAATGTGGCAAAGTTGATCTGTACCTTAGTACCTGCACCTAGCATAGAAACAGCCCCAAAGCATAATGTTTCCACCTCAACACTACACTGTAGGGATGGTGTTCTTAGGGTAATAGTCAGCATTTTTCTTCTTCCAAACACGGCGAGCCCCCTCTTCAAGTAGGCACATGTACAGTCATGTCAATGAACATCTAAATGATTCAGAGAAGGATTGGGAGAAAGTGCTGTGGTCAGATGAGACCAAAATGAAGCTCTTTGGCATTAACTCGCCATGTTTGGAGGAAGAAAAATGCTGACTGTACCCCAAAGAGCACCATCCCTACAGTCAAGCACGGAGATGGAAACATTATGCTTTGGGGCTGTTTCTCTGCTAAAGGTATAGGTCGACTTTGCCGCATTGAGGGACCAAGGGACGGGCCATGTATTGTAAAATCTTGGATGAGAACACTGAAGATGGGTCGTGGATGGGTCTTCCAGCATGACAATGACCCAAAACATAACACCAAGGCAACAAAGGAATGGCTCAAGAAGAAGCACATTAAGGTCATGGAGTGGCCTTAATCCTATAGAAAATGTACGGAGGGAGCTGAAACTTTGAATTGCCAAGCGTCAGCCAAGAAACCTTAAGGATTTGGAGAAGATCTGTAAAGAAGAGTGGACCGAAATCCCACCTGAGATGTGTTCAGTACTGGTCGCCAACTACAAGAAATGTCTGACCTCTGTGCTTGCCAACAAGGGCTTCTCCACCAAGTGCTAAGTCATGTTTTGCTTGGGGAGCAAATACTTATTTTACTCACTGAACTGCAACTCAATTTATAACATTTGTATCATGTGTTTTTTCTGGATTTTGGTTGATATTCTGTCTCTATCATTTAAAATACATCTATGATAAAAAATTATAGACCCTTCATTTCTTTGTAAGTGGGCAAACGTATAGAATCCGCAGGGGATCAAATAATTATTTTCTCCACTGTATGCAAGGGTACCCAAAGCCAGCGCACACTTTCTGATTGGATTTGGTGCAGTTGGCTACCCATCATGCACCTCTAGCTCTTGTGCCTGTGCAGTAATCACATTGAGTGGCACAAACACTATGCTGGGGATGCCTGAAGACTCCTGGGATTGATGATGCCAATATCCCAGGGGTCAGCGAGCACACAATGTGATGTAAATCACTGTTCTAATGGACTATGTTTTGTCACCTTTCTCCTTAAATTTGCATACCCATTGTTTTTTTTTCCTTACAATGGACAATGACATTGTTTTTCCAAGCTGTTGGTTTTGTGTGAGACAGAGACCTGTATTGGGTGATGTTTCTTTATCTAGTTCCTTGGATAACTGGACAAAAAAGGGATTTTATTATAACTTACCGTAAAATCCTTTTCTCTGAGTTCAATGACAGACACGTGGGGTTATGCTCATATCACTAGGAGTAGACTAGGCAAAAATAAAACAAAAGCATAGGTTGGCCCCTCCCAGGGGGCCGTCCTCGCCTTAGCATATAATCCCCCTGGCTCTGCATAGCACATCAGTTCGTAACAAGCTGTTCAAACTCAACACAGAGGGGTGGGTGCTGCGTCTGTCAGTGAACTCAGAGAAAAGGATTTTACGGTAAGTTATAATAAAATCCCTTTTACTCTTCCGTTCACTGACAAACGCAGCCTTCTTATGACACGTGGGGACGTCCCAAAGCTGTGTCAATCAAGAGGGGTGGGCAAACTATAACAACTGTACCCAACAGAACAACGCCCTCTCAGGCAGCGCTAGTCGCGCCTACACTGCCGCTTGTAATACTTTGTGGCCAAAAGCAGCATCCGAAGATACTGAAACATCTATTTTGTAAAACTTAGCAAACGTGTGCACTGAGGCCCAAGTGGCCGCTTTGCACACCTGAGACACCGAGGCCTGGTGTCTAAACGCCCAGGAAGTACTAACTGCCCTGGTGGAATGAGCCGTGACTGGAAACGGGGGAACCTTGCCCCGAATCTCATATGCACGAGTCACGGTCTTCCTGATCCAACGAGAAATGGTAGCTGACGAGGCCGCCATGCCTTTGCGCGACCCTTCTGTCAGCACAAAATAAAGAATCGGCACAAAACAAAGAATCGAAAAGAAGCTGTAAAAAACAAATACACCCGCAAAGCCCTCACCACATCCAAAGAATACAGTTCAACTTCTTTGGGATGCGATGGGTGCGGGCACAATGAGGGAAGAACAATATCCTCATTTAAATGAAAAGAAGAAACCACCTTCGGAAGAAACGTAGGGGGAAGGTCGCAAAACCGCCTTGTCCTTGTGAAGGACCAAGTAAGGTGACTTGCAGGATAACGCTGCTAACTCAGACACCCGCCTAGCGGATGTGACAGCAACCAGAAAAGCCACTTTCTGCGACAACAGTCGCAAGGGAATGTCCCTAATCTTTTCATACAGTGGTTTCTGCAGCACAGAAAGCACCAGATTCAAATCCCGCGGTGCCAGAGGCAACCGTATCCGAGGAGCCACATGACGTACCCCCTGTACAAATGTACGGATCAATGAATGAGATGCCAAGGGCCGTTGAAAAAGAACCGCCAGGGCCGAAATCTGACCCTTAAGCGTACTTAACGCCAGGTTCTTGTCCAGTCCTTGCTTCAAAAAAGTCAGTACTCTGGACACTATATAAGAGCGGGGGTTCCAACCCCCTGCCTCGCACCAGGTAATATAGGCCTTCCAGGTTCTATGATAAATCTTACGTGAGGTACCTTTACGTGCTTCAATCATAGTAGGGATCACAGTCCGAGACACCCCTATCCCTCAACACCTGGGACTCAATAGTCAAGCCGTCAAAGCCAGCGAGGGTAAAGCAGGGTGCAAGATGGGCCCCTAAGACAGTAGGTCTTCGCGAAGTGGAAGATGCCACGGAACATCTGTCACGATCCGTACTACGTCGGCGTACCAAGGACGCCGAGGCCAATCCGGAGCTACCAGGATTGCCGGGATTCCCTCTGCTTCTATCCTGCGCAGAACCCGCGGTAGAAGCTTTAGAGGAGGAAAGATGTACAGAAGCCGATACCGACCCCAGGGCGCTACCAGTGCGTCCGAGGCTACCGCCAACGGATCTTTTGTTCTGCACACAAAGGTCTGTACCTTGTGATTGAACCTGAAGGCCATGAGGTCCACCTCTGGCGTGCCCCACTTGAGGCAAATCTGGCGGAACACTTCTGGATGTAGGGCCAGAGTCCGGGGGCTGAGAAAGTCCGCCTGCCAGTTTTCCACGCCTGGGATGTAGATTGCAGAGAGAGCTGGCACGTGAAGTTCTGCCCACCGAAAGATCAGGGCCGCCTCCGTGGCTGCTGCTGAGCTTCTTGTTCCGCCCTGATGGTTCACATATGCCACAGCCGTGGCATTGTCCGACTGAACCCGGACAGGGAGGCCTCGCAGCCTTTCTGACCAACGTGACAGACAAAGTCTGATCGCTCTCAGTTCCAGTACATTTATTGGAAGACAAGCTTCCTGCACTGACTAATGACCCTGGGCAGAGAACTGACCTAGGACCTCTCCCCAGCCCGATAGGCTGGCATCCGTCATTACTATCGACCAATTGAGGGGGGGAGAAAACATTTTCCCAACTTTAGGGCCGGAGCCCGAATCCACCAAATCAAGGATCCTCGGGACTGATGATCCAACCTGATCAGTCTGTCTAGGGATAGGGGAGATTTGTCCCATTGCGACAAAATCGCCTTCTGCAAGAGCCGAGTGTGACTCTGGACGTAAAGTATCGCTTTGAAAGTCGACACCATGAGCCCCAACACTCGCATACAGAACCGTAAGGAGGACCACTGGTGTGATAACAGGGTTCGCACTGCTGCCTGAAGTGTCAGGAGCTTGTTTGGTGGTAAAAACACCCTTGCCTGCACCGTGTCCAGAATCAGACCCAGGTATTCCAGCCGGCAGGATGGAGCCAATGATGTTTTTTGCAGGTTGATCAGCCAATCAAACTCTTTTAACGTGGACACCGTGATTGTCACGTTCTCCTCCAGAGCCGCAGCAGACTCTGCTCTCAGGAGTAAATCGCCGAGGTACGCTACCACCGCGATACCTCTCTGTCTCAGCAGCGCCAGCATCGGGGCCACCACCTTGGTGAACACTCGGGGAGATGAAGCCAGCCCGAAGGGAAGTGCCACAAACTGGTAATGCAGGTCCCCCACTGTGAAGCGTAGAAAACGCTGGTGACTGTGAAAACTGGAACATGGAGATACGCATCCCTGATATCCAGGGACACCATGAATTCCCCTTGGTGCAGGGCGGCCACGACCGAGCGGATGGACTCCATCCTGAATCTCTTCGTCTTTACGAAGCGGTTTAATGCCTTCAGGTCCAGAACTGGCCTGACACCGCCCTTTTTGGGCACCACAAAGAGGTTTGAGTAAAACCCATGAAATCTTTCCACCATGGGTACCGGTACAATCACCCCCTGTTCGGCAAGCGCCCGAACGGTGCCTAGAAGCGCCTCCCGACGTCCCTGAGTCTCAAGTTTGAAGGGAAGAAAGGGAAGAACCTTTCTCGGGGCAGAGAGATGAATTCTATCCTGTACCCGGAGGACACCACCTCCAGTACCCACCGATCAGTGATGCGGGCAGTCCATCTGTCTGCGAACCCCAGCAACCCCCCCCCCCCCTATA
>BLSH010192566.1:520933-536004 GCA_018402905.1 Glandirana rugosa | reverse complement strand
CCCCCCACCCCACCCGTGAGTCGGGCACGGGCAACCCATCATGCCAGGTTGATTTATCCTTCGCTTTTTCTGACTTATGCTGCCAGGGCCTTTTACTGGGCCCAGCAGAAGCCTTACCGGACTTGAAGCCCTTACCCGCTGAGCCGGGTGCCCGAAAAAACTTCTTCTGACCTGAAGAAACAGGGCCCTGCCTACTGCGAAAATCCCGCCACATTGGCTCTGGAAGTAAAGTACTCTTCCCTCCGGTGAAATCCTTAATGATTTCATCCAACTATGGGCCAAACAGACGCCCTCCCTGAAAGCTTTCTTTGAAGCCTGGACGCCTGACCAAGAGCGGAGCCACAGCACCCGCCTGATAACAATTGCAAAAACAGACATTTTTGACAATATGGGAAGAAGGTCCAAAGCAGCATGGCATATGTAGCGGAGACTCTCTTCCAAATGTTGTGCCCGCTGCACCTCAGCCTGTGCACATTCACAAGTTAAACCAGCGTGCAGTGTGGCAGCGTGCTCGTGAAAAGATGCCGCCATCGCAGCCGCTAGAACTGGCCGCATGGCTGACCCAGCCAACAAGAACAGTGCCTTAGATACTGCCTCCGTGCGGCGATCGGCCGCCTCCTTAAAAGACGGAGACCCCTCCAAGGGAATGGTCGTTGCCTTAGTCAGACGGGTCACTGGGGGGTCCACCGTTGTGGAAGCCCATCTCTTAGTAAAGCTATCCACAAAGGGGTAGCGAACAGCAAAGCTTTTAGGAAAAGCAAAGAAATTTGGTGGCCGCAGCCATTCCTTGAACACCGCCTGTTCAAACACCTGATCATAAGGGTAAGCCCTAGGGGACCTAGGGGGTTTAAGTGATCCACAAATATATGTGGACTCATGCGACTCCCCTGCTTGGTCAAGCTGCATGGAGTCGCGGATATCAGTGATCAGAGCGGCCACTATCGCTTTATCACGCGAAAAAGGAGCCTCCTGATCACCTTCGCCTTCTGAGGGTAGTTCACCCTCTGATAGGTCCACAGGTGTGACCACTGAGGTGCTTTCTGGATCCGAATCCTCCCGAGGAAAGAGGGGGGGTGGGCGTTTTTTGGGGCCCCCCCGGAACCGGGTCCCCCGCCCGGGGAAAGAACTCCCCAAATACCACCCTCAGCTGTTCCAGGGACACCAAGGTTCCCGGGGTGGATTGTTGATCCGCAGGTACACTTGCCATAGCTTTGCCGGCCTCTGACATGCCAGCCTTCCAACACCCCCACTGTGTGACCACCACCTCTACCCCACCAATCAGCCAGGGAGACCCGGGAGGATTGCGCCCACCGCTACCAGCACCCAGGGAGAGCCAGCTATACTTGCTGTTTTAAATGCCTCAGCACTTGTGACCGGAATGAGCAATGCCCAAAAATCCACTGCACTTCAAGAGCCTGCACCACAGAGTGTCAGCCACGTTGTCCAAGTGAAACCGGAAGTACTAATTCCGTTTATATCACTTCCTGTAATACCAAAAACGACCACTGGGGGCCGCCAGAGGACAGACTGAAAACCACATGTGGTTACAAACAATGGATGCTGCCATTAACACAAGCAGAGCTTATAGCAAAATGGTGCGGTCGGCAGACGAACGAACGGTGATCCACACCGAATGGATCATTGAATGAATGCAGTGCTCCGAACAGTCAGTGCAAGGTGCGGTACTGCGGGGGGGGGGGGATGGGAGATAATCCTCGAAGGGGTACCACCCAGTGTGTCCCCACTAACTGACCCCCACCGGCCGGCTACCACAGAAGCTGCCCAGGTGCCTACTCTCCGCGCCCCTAGGACGGAAGAGGGGTCCACTCACCAATCCGACGGGCGCAGCGGGTAGCCACCCGGAGCAGACTTGCCTCGCCAGAGAGAGGCATTCTGCTGGCCAGGCCCCAGGACAGGAACAAAACCAGTCACTGGGCTCTAGTGGGATTTACCCACTGGCCGCCCGCACGGAACGGGCGCTATGCGGCGGGCCGACCCGCTAAGGGTAGCTCGCATAGTGTCGGCCGGACTGGGGAAAGTTTTTGGATTCTAGATATCCTCTATACCACCAGCCAGCTTCTTGATAGCAGTCTTCATCAGAAAAAATCTTCAGGAGACCGCAGATCCCATAAGGAACCAGGTCTACTCCTTGCACTAGGCAATTTAAAACTGATGTGCTATGCAGAGCAGGGGGATTATATGCTAAGGTGAGGACGGCCCCCTGGAGGGGCCAACCTATGCTTTTGTTTTATTTTTGCCTAGTCTACTCCTAGTAATATGAGCATAACCCCACGTGTCATAAGAAGGCTACGTCTGTCAGTGAATGGAAGAGTAATTGGTGATTTATATTTTGTATCATACAAAAAGTGAAAGGAATAGAGGGTGAAGATTCACCTTGAACTTCAAAAGACTGGAAAAAATTTCCTCTGCACAGAAATTAGAAGTAAAATTGTGTTGGAGCCAGCTTCTATGAAGAGTTGCCTATGGATGGTACCAAGTCAGCAGGTGACCATACTGTCCAGACAGAGACTGAGTCTAAGGAGGTAGGCCAATGCATAAAGCAATATTTGAAACAAAACAGTCTGTAATATAGGATATAATAATGGAGGATTCGTATTCCCATTATATACATATATGACTGATTGTCTAACGTATTGTGTTTTTTCTTTGATAAAGATCATCTCTGTGATCTATACTGTATATGCATCCTTGGGGAAGTGGACATTGCTCCAAAAAACACGTCAGGTGAAAAAACAACCTATGCAGGATAATGTGCTATTTTTAATAGATTATATTTTGGGTGGAAATTACTGTGAACAGGTTACTCTTTAGCTGTTGATAACTATTTACATGTCTATTAACAGGTTAAAGTGATACTAAAGTATTTTTTTCTTTAAAATAAAAATATATTATACTTATCTGCTCTGTGCAACAATATGGCACAGAGGGGTCCCTTACCTCTTCTTTGGCGGTCCCCCGCTGCCAATATCCTATTTTTTTTATCCTCCAGGTGCCCTCTTAGCACCCGGATTGCTATGTGAATGCTCCCAATCCAGGCACAGTGCTAGTAAGCCCACGACCCCACTCCCTCCACAAACGCATTTGACTGACAACAGCTGCTTTCAGGGTCTGAAAGAAGAGCAGTCCTGCAACAGGGACAGTGCTGCAGTGGTGACAGTTAATTTAGAACCACTTTAAATATACATGTTTTACATGTGGTAATATTGAGATGATATAGTGCATCCGGAAATATTCACAATGCTTCCCTTATTTCACATTTTTTATTTTACAGCCTTATTCCAAAATGGATTAAGTTCATTATTTTCCTTGAAATTCTACAAACAATACCCCATAATGACAATGTGAAAGAAGCTTGTTTGAAATCGTTGCAAATTTATTAAATATAAAAAAACGAAAAAATCACATGTATTCACAGCCTTTGTCCAATACTTTGTTGAATCACCTTTGCCACCAATTACAACCTCAAGTCTTGTTGAGTATGATGCCACAAGCTTGGCACATCTATTTTTGGGCAGTTTCTCCCATTCTTCTTTGCAGGACCTCTCAAGCTCCATTAGGTTAGATGGGGAGCGTCGGTGCACAGACATTTTCAGATCTCTAATGGGGTTTACTTCCTCTTTAGTCCCCTGCAAAGTAAAAGCATAATAGGCTAGTATGCATCGCATACTAGCCCATTATGTGACACTTACCTGCATTTGAAGCCCGCGCTGTCCTCCCTCCAGGCAGCGTTCATCTTCGCCCCTCTTCCTTTCCGGGGCCGCGGACTCCGGCTCTGTGACTGACCGGAGCCGCGTGACTTCACTCCCTTGCATGCGCACGGGAGCCATCAATCGCGGTACGATGTTAGTGAAGAAGGGTTTCTTCACTGTGCATGTGCCGATGACGTCTGCACATGCGAGTACAGTGTATATCCTCCTAGGAGATATTCATGGAACCTACAGGTAAGCCTTATTATAGGATTGCCTGTGGGTTAAAGCGGTTGTAAAGAGTTTACAACCACTTTAATTGGGTTCAAGTTTGGGCTCTAGCTGGGCCCATTGTCCCGGAGCCACTCCTTTGTTATCTCGGCTGTGAGCTAAGGGTCATTGTTGTGTCGAAAGATGAACCTTTGCCGCGCTCTGGAGCAGGTTTTCATCAAGGATGTGTCTGTACATTGCTGCATTCATCTTTCCCTCGATCCTGACTAGTCTCCCAGTTTCTGCTACTGAAAAACATCCCCACAGCATGATGCTGCCACCACCATGCTTCACTGTAGGGATGGTATCAGCCAGATGATGAGCAGTGCCTAAATTCTTCAAGACATGAAGCTTGCCATTCAGGCCAAAGAGTTTAGACCAGAGAATTTTGTTTCTCATTTTCTGAGAGTCCATCAGGTGCCTTTTGGCAACTCCAGGGGGATTGTCAAGTGCTTTTACTGAGGAGTGGCTTCCGTCCGACCACTCTACCATACAGGCCTGATTGGTGGAGTGCTACAGAGATGATTGTTCTTATGGAAGGCTCTCCTCTCCCTACAGAGAAATGCTGGAGCTCAGTCAGAGTGACCACTGGGTTCTTGGTCACCTCCCAGACTAGGCCCTTCTCCCCGGATCACTCTGTTTGGCCAGGTGGTTTGCTCTAGGAAGAGTCCTGATGGTTCAAAACTTCTCTCATTTATGTATGAATGAGGCCACTGTGCTCATTGGGACCTTCAATGCTGTAAAAAGATTTCTGTACCCTTCCCCAGATCTGTGCCTCGATACAATCCTGTCTTGGAGGTCTACAGACAATTCCTTGGACTTCATGGCTTGGTTTGTGTTCTGACATGCACTGTTAACTGTAGGACTTTATATAGACAGGTGTGTGCCTTTCCAAATCATGTCCAATCAACTAAATTTACCACAGGAGGACTCCAATCAAGTTGTAGAAACATCTCAAGGATAATCAGAGGAAACAGGATGCACCTGAGCTCAATTTTGAGTGAGATGGTAAAGGCTGTGAATACTTATGTACATAGGATGTTTTTGTTTTTTTATTTTTAATACATTTGCAAAGATTTCCAACAAAACTCTTTCACGTTGTCATTATGGGGTATTGTTTGTAGAATTCTGAGGAAAATAGTGAATATAATAATGAGTTTAATTAAATTTTGGAATAAGGCTGTAACAACAAAATGTGGAAAAAAGTGAAGTGCTGTGAATACTTTCCAGATTCACTGTATATACCAATAATAAATGAATAAACATCCTGCTTCTGATTTTTTAAAAGATGTCTCCGCCCACTCTGGTAAAACTGCGCCCACTTGGAGACGTTTGCGGGTGGTGTGCCCATGTGTGGGCGTGACTTGATGCACCATAGTATAGTGCCTGTCCATTATGATGAATATATGCCTGTGCCGATGTCAGATATTACCTCTTACAATACTTCCTCTGCTTTTCTCTCCAGAATGACAGAGCCATCTTTTTTCAGGCATCATCCAGGGTCACCACTTGCTCCCTGGACTGAGATACCGGTTTAGAGATGGCCTTAACATATAAATCCAGGTGTCTGACTGTATTAATATTGATGGTAGTTGGTTGAACATTTAGCAGACTGGAAAAACCCTGGCATGGGGGGCTTTTTAGCTGGACTGTACTGGGAGTAAACACACTGAAATTTAAAGTCATAGTTTAGCGTACCCTCTCCATTATACTGCCACACTGGATGGGCCTTGTAAAACCCCTCGAACGTTTCCAAAGAGCAGATGGGTTAGTTTATCCAGGCACGAACACGGACGGCCAGGGAAAACAAACAGATGTTGTGTACAAGTGTTCCTACCTTCATTAACGACCTTCCAGCACAGAAGGTAAAGTCGAGGGGCTCGCTGGGGAAGGAGAGTGAAATACAAAATGTGTAATTTACAAAAGGAGGGGGCTGCTACGTGTAACAAAGTGCAGCCAATGTAATTCACTGTCTTGTTAAGGAAAAAATAAATAGCCCTTATTGACCTCAATTATTTGGGGAAGTTTTTATAGCAAGACAGACTATGGCTAGAGGTTTGTGGGCACCTGACTGGTCTACAACTGACTGAGTGACCATCTGACCATGAACAAACTTCTTGATCCCCCTCAGCCCGGATTTCGCCCTTAACACTCCACACAAACTGCTCTCCTTACACTCACAAACAATTGTACATTTATCTTTTCCATCAGTACATCCCCACAGTTCTTACCTCTTGTATCTCTTGACCTTCCCTCTTAGATTGTAAGCTCTAATGAGCAGGACCCTCTGATTCCTACTGTATTTAAGTGTATTGTATTTGTACTGTCTACCCCCAAGTTATAAAGCGCTGCGTAAACTGTTGGCGCTATATAAATCCTGTATTATAATAATAATCATCACACCTATCTGAGCTCCCTGGACATCCCAATCTCAAACCACGGGCATTAATATGGAGTTGCCCCTCTTCCCTTCCTCTGTGACTTTAACATCCTCCCACTCTTCTGTGAAGGTTTTCAACAAGACCTTAAGGCTGCATTCACACCTGACCAGTGCATTTTTTGTGGCATTTTTTGGGGATTTATATGGGCATTCTTGAGTGTTTTTGTTCCTTGGTGTTTTTTTTTATTAGCCAATAGAGCAAAATAACATCATTTATTGCTATGTTTTAAAAGCAGGGCTCCACCCAAAAGGGGAAGCTCCATTTGTTTGCTTCCCCCCCCCCACTGCCACATTTGGCGCCTTTCGGGGGGGGGTACCTGTCAAAAACCAGGTACCCGCTCCCACTTTCGTGTAAAATCGCTGCATCGTTGTTAGGGCTTAATTAATGTATTTATTATTTATTTACTTCTTATTATTAGTTATTTTGTTAGGTTTGTTAGGTTTGTTAGGCAAAATGAGCAAACAGTGTAACCAGGCAGTGGGAAAAGCAAATAGAATTCTGGGATGTATCAGTAGAGGGATCACCAGCAGGAGGAAGGAGGTTCTGATTCCTCTATATAGATTTTTATATCACTAGAGGGGTCACCAGCAGGAGGAAGGAGGTCCTGATTCCTCTATAGAGATCTTTATATCAGTAGAGGGGTCACCAGCAGGAGGAAGGAGGTCCTAATTCCTCTATATAGATCTTTAGTGAGACCTCACTTAGAATACTGTGTCCAGTTCTGGAGACCTCACTTACAAAAAGATATTGATAAAATAGAACGAGTTCAGAGAACGGTAACAAAAATGGTGAAAGGTCTGGGGGATAAAACATATCAAGAGCGACTTCAGGAACTTAATATGTACAGTCTGGAGGAAAGAAGGGAGAGGGGAGACATGATTGAAACCTTTAAATACCTCAAGGGGGTAAATAAGGTTCAGGAGGGCAGTCTTTTCAATATGAAACCAAAATCAAGAACACGGGGACCTCAAACTAACTGGGGGGAAGTTCAAAACTAATCTTAGAAAGTATTATTTTACTGAAAGGGTGGTTGATGATTGGAATAAACTACCAACAGAGGTTGTGAGACAGTCAACAGTAAATGGCTTCAAACATGCTTGGGATAAACATAAATCCATAGTCAGACAACAAGGTTAATGTAAAAAAATAAAAATAAAAAAAAATAAAATAAAAAGGGGCAGACTCGATGGACTACTCAGTCTTATTCTGCCGTCACTTTTCTATGTTTTCTATGTTTTTCTATGTAGGTTGGGGGTTAGGATTAGGGGTTATTGTTGGGGGTTAATATTAGGGTTAGAGGTTGGGGTTAGGGTTATTTTATTTATTTGTCTATTTATGATTGTTATTTATTAATTTTTATTTAATCATTGCATTTAAGCACAAAAACACTCAGAAAGGCTCTAAAGCACTCAAAAATGTGAGGCTCGAGCGTTTCCATGCATACTTATGGAACAAAAAATGCTTCAAAAACACACCAATCAGCCCAATTCAAGCTCCAGAACTTTTATGAGCTACAGGTGGTTTGTAGTGAATCATCTCCATAATTTATTTTTTCTTCTCCAGCATTTTGGAGCTTCGAGCTACAAAACACTGAGGTGTGAATGGGGCCATATATTGTGTGTTTGTATGAATTTGTGCTCATTCAGCCAAAATAACATAAGGTCATGTACTGATGTTGGATGAGAAGACCTGGCTTACATTCTGTGGTTCTAATTGATACTAGAGATATTTAATAGGGCTGAGGTCATATAGATCCCCTCACTAGGCAGCTGTTAAGTCCATTTTGCTGATCTCACAAATGATGTCTGAAACAATCCTACTGGACCCAAACGTTTGTAGGCACCTGTAGTTTATATACCGATATGAGCTTGTTGGACTTCTTATTCTGCAACCATGAGCATTAATAAAGATCTGTGTCCTTCCTTTGCTGCTCTAACATCCTCCACTCTTCCTCGAAGGCTTTACACAAGATTTGGAGGGTGTCTGTGGGAATGAATGCCCATTTAGCCAAAAAGAGCATTTGTGAGGTCAGGTACATATGTAGGAGAAGAAGACCTGGCTCACAAATGGGGTTTTAATTCCTCCCAATGGTGATCAGTGGGGTTGAGGCCAGGGCTCTGTGCAGGACACTCAACTTCCTCCACATCAAACCATGTCTTTATTGAGCTGGCTTTGTACACAGGGGCACCGTCATGCTGGGAGAGAAAAAAGTCTTCTCCAAACTGTTAACCCCAAGGTTGGAAGTGAACACTTGCAAAAATGGCTTTGTATGATGTAGCATTGACATTACCCTTCACTGGAAACCATAAAGTAATGCCAGCACACTGATCCTTGATAACTGTTTTATAACAACATGGCTAACAATCAAAAGCTGACAGTTACACTAAGTCCCCTTTCACATGGGGCTGATACCCGCTGAGCAGGTGGTTGGCTTGTCCGTGTCCACTGCACACGGATACAGAATGAGCCCGCTGCCCGCTATGGGTGGTGTGATGGTATGCGAGGCGTAGTGATAGACGGACGGTACCTGTCGCCTTGTATGCGTTCATGTGGACTGGATTAAACAGTCCAGATTTTGCCAGCCACCATGGCAGGGCTGGTTACGGTCCGGAGTTTGTGGTTCACTGGAGTCCAACAGCAGGTGGCTTAAATGATCAGGAAGAGGTCTCACTGGAGCTCTGACCTGGAACTCAGAGAGGAATCTGAGGGAGCTCTGTGTCTGTTTGGACTTTAAAAGACAAGGGTTGCACTGCGGCTTATGTTTTGTGGGTGTCGGGGGCCAGCCCCAAACCGTATAGTGAGGAAACTATACTGTTTAGTTTAGCACCAGATGGCAATGGTTTATTTTCTGATTTGTTTGTTTTTTACTCTGCAAAACTTTTTCCAATAAACCTGGCAAGCCGCCAGATTTTAAAGAAAGTTGCCTGCACGCTGACTATTGTCCTTAGGAAAGTTGATCCCCGCGAGCTAATCTCCCACAACGGTAATATGTAAACGGATCGCCTGTCCGCTTACACCCGGTGGCCATCCAATACGCTAGACCAGGCATTATTCCTGCCACTGAAGCCAACAAAGGGGCTTGATTCCTGCCACTGACACCAATGATGGGGCATAATTCCTTCCACTGACAACAAAAATGAGGCACTATTCCTCCCACTAACACAAATGATTTCTCCCCCCAAAACCAAAGATCAGGCATTGTTTATTCCCACTGGTCACAGTCCTACCACGCTAAAGTCTAAAAGACAGTAAACTGACCCTTTCTTTACAAAGTTTTTAGACCCCTGCACTAGACGGATGGAGAACCGATCCCCATCTGTCTATTTTTTTTTTAAACTTAATTTTATTATAAGCTTTACAAGTTACAAAGAACAAAGCTTAACAGTCGACCGTAAGTGAACAATCAGTTACAGTATAGAATAATGTATCAACAGAGGGTATACATAGGTCATTAGAGTGCTTTCAGATGTTTCTAAAGTATGATTATTAGTTATAGACATTAACAACTGATATACAGTGAGAAGTTAGAACGTGAACAAGTGGGTGGAAGGTTGAGTATGGACAAAATGTTAGACTTTCAGAGATGAGGTAAAGCGATCATAAGAAAGGTGTGCATTTACGGTGTTTGAGCCAAAGGTCCCAGTGCTTTTAGAAAGTATAAATTTGTAGATGGGCTTTGGCGTACATATATTCCATTAGGCAATGGTTGTTCAGAACAGATATTAATTCTGAATTAAAGGGAGGCTTTACAATTTATTGTGATGGCTAGGCGGGTAGCTATGAATACGTGGGAGATGACTATATGTGAGGACCGGGGCCAGGTAGCCATGTCCATGCCTAATAGTACTATTTGAGGCAAGAGGGGTATATGAATTGGTAAGATGGAGAAAAGCAGTTTGGAGAGCATAGTTCAAAAGTTAGTAAGGGTTGGACAGTTCCACCAGATGTGCAATAAGTTCCCCGGGTTACCACAATTTCTCCAACATAGATTGGGGGAAGAAGCTGAACAGCTTCCCAGTGTGTTATGCACCATGAGAGCTTCAAAGGAGCTTGGAGCGAGCGTTGCAACTGTTGAGGGGTGTAGGAACAATGTGGCAATTTTTCCCATTGTTGCATCGATTCAGTCTTTGAATTGTGGCCCGTATTAGTGAGAAGTTTGTATATATAGGAAATTTCACATCAATGGGGGGAAATCTGATTTGTAGAATGTTACCATGTGCCATAGTGTTAGGTCTTCTGACCATTGGACCTTCGATAGAATGGAGCGAATTCTAAGGTACTTCTTTAGACGCGACATGCCAGGTATCCTGTAATTGCTGGAAGGACACAAGTGTGGTGCCTCTAAAGAGGTTTTTCAAGATGCCTGCAGCAGACCAATCATAGAAGGTGACATCAGGTGTGATAATTTGAAGTGTCGCTCCATCTGTCTATTTTTAGCGGATGGGATTGGATGTCGGCAGGTGTCAATGGACACATGTCTGTTGACATCAACAGCTCCATAGAGGGCAATGGATGGTCCGATCTGGTCCGCCTGTGAGTTTTTCAGGTGGACTAATTGGACCATCCATTGCCCTCTATGGGCCAGTTTGCCCATGTGAAACACATTTCACCTGATACTCATAGCTACTTGTCAAATCATCTAAATCCACAATACCTATAACCCTAAACACAAGGGGGAGGAGCTACACACACCTTCATCTTATTAAAATCATCACAAAAAACACAAACATTCCTCAGATATAAATCTGTAATAATTGGATTAGAATGGAGGAGGTCTGAGAACTCTCATTCTTTATCTAGTCCCTTCACTCAAAACTCAAAAATTAGGAGGCCTTTTCTTCACTATACACCGATTAGCCATAACTTTATGACCACCCACCTAATATTGAGTAGGTTGCCCTTTTGCCACCGAACAGCCCAGAACTGTTGAGGCATGGACTCCACTAGACCCCTGAAGGTATGCTGTGGTATCTGGCACCAAGCCATCAGTAACAGATCCTTAAAGTCCTGTAAGCTGCAAGGTGAGGCCTCCATGGATTAGACTTGTTTATCCAGTGCATCTCGCAGATCCTCGATTGGATTGAGATCAGGAGAATTTGTAAGCCAAGAATGTTGTGAGGAACACAACAATGAGTTCAAGGTGTTGAACCTTGAATTCATTGTTGTGTTCCTCACACCATTTTTGAACCATGTTTGCAGTGTGGCAGGGTGCATTATTTTGCTAAAAGAGGGCACTGCCATCAGAGAATACCATTTCCATGAAGGAGTGTACCTGGTTGCAACAAAATTAGGTGGTATGTGTGACAGGACCCAAGGTTTCTCAGCAGAACATTGTCCAAAGCATAACACTGCTTCCGCCGGCTTGCCTTCTTCCATACTGCATCCTGTTGCCATCTATTCACCAAGTAAGCAACACACAACCACCCGGCTTGAATTGCCACAAACCATCAGAGTCCGATAGTCACAGTAATGAGAGCAGCCTCAGTCCAGCTCTGTCCATGCCACTCCTCCAACGCATTTCACCCGACCCACTGGGCTTAGTCATGGAGGTCCACAAGCTATAACAACAACAGGTGAGCTTAGATGTGAACCAGCCACACAGGAAAGAATGGGACTTATGATTTTTAAAGCCAACATGAAACACAGTACAATGTTTTTAGGAAAACTGAGGTTTATGGGACACCTGGCATTTGCCTCCATCATTCCCTGCAGTGTTTGACTCTAGATTTTTTGTTGTGGGGGATGGGGGTGGTGATATATGACTGAACCACGTTCAAACCTAATCCATAAATATGTTCACTCCATGGGACTTCTCAACGGGAATAATATTCAAAAGTGTATTTATTTCAAGTTGACATTCCTACAACTTTCTCAAGACTGGCTAAACAATGTGGTTATTTACCTATACCACTGCTAAGCTCAGCCTTACATGAAAAATATGGAACTAACTGTTACCTCATGAGAACTGCAATAAAGGTAATAGTTTGTGGATCTCCGCGTCTCTGTAATGATCAACACACTTGAAACACCTCTACAAAGTCCACAGGAATGAGTTCTAAAGGGTTCTTCGTGGCTCTTGAAAATAATGATGAAAAACAAACAATATATGAGATTTGTGAGATAAATTTTTCCATCAGCTCTCAGCAAACAGCTCACCGTATATAAACAGGAGACCTCAATAAAAAGGGACAAAGTCAGGACTTGAGCTGGGAATGATTGTGATACAGAGCCATGGCATCAGCCGCACTCCAGCACTATAGCTGGTGCACCGATCGATGACAATTTATGCGACCAGCAATCAGTAGTCCCAGATATGTTAAAGAGTTTATAGAACAGATAGATATTTCTGGTCATTCCAAGCAGATACTACTGCATCCAACATGCAAACCTCTTCTTTGTTTTTAGTTTTTGATAGCAAGGGAAACTAGATTCTCTGTGTAAACTTTTAACAAAGAAGAACCTTTTTAGATTCCAGGTTTCAGGACACCCCTGTTATTTATCATATCTACACTTTCTGGTAGCAATATTATCATGTTACAATGGCACCTGAAATTGGGTGGGTCATATTAGGCAGCAAGTGAACATGTTTTTCCTGAAGTTGATGTGTTGAAAACTGAAAAAATTGCGCACGGGTAATGATTTGAAGAACTTTGACAAGAGCACCTCCAAAACTGCAGCTGTTGTGGGATGTTCCCAATCTGCAGTGGTCAAGAGTGACCAAAAGTGGTTCAAGGAAGGAAAACCGGTAAACCGGTGACAGGGTCATGTGTGGCCAAGGCTCACTGATACACGTGGGGAGAGAAGGCTTGTCTGTGTAGTCCAATCCAATTGAAGAGCTACTGGAGCTCAAATTGCTGAAAAAGTGAATGCTGGTACTGATGAAAAGGTGTCAGAACACACAGAGCATCGCAGTTTGTTGGCTATGGGGCTGCGTAACCGCAGACCAGCGAAGGTGCCCATGCTGATCTGTGTCCTCAGCCAAAAGCACCTACTTTGGGCGTGTGAGCATCAGAACTGGGCCAGGGAACCCTGGCATCTCCAGGAAGACCCTCCATGACAACCTCAAGCCTATCTTCTGTCTAAGAAGTCGTCTCTTTTTAGACCCAAGAATGACGATCCCTATCTGTCCACTCTTTTTGCCTCTTCTCTTTTTGTTTCTTCTATTCTACGAACTCAGCAGGCATTCACTATATTCCCTTGGGTTCGGAATCATTGGCATAGCTATTTCAAGAATCCATTGTACTGGTTCCACGCTACTGCTCTGCCTGGCTACTCAGTAGTATACAAAATATCTGGTTACAGAATTATGTAGCAAGTTTATTGGTTTTACTCCAGACCCATGTATGTTGTCATGGGTGTATTCTTTGTGGATTCGCTAAAATAAGCTGGCATCTTTTCCAGTGATAAAAAAAAAAAAAAAAAAAGAATTGGACCACAGAGCAATGGAAAGTGTCTTCAAGGTGTTTACCTGGCCTCCAAATTCTCCATATCTCAATTCCACTAAGCATCTGTGGATTGGGCTGGAAAAACAAGTCTGATCCATGGCTTGGTGCCAGATACCACAGCATACCTTCAGGACTCTAGTGGAGTCCTGGGCTCGATGGGTCAGGGGGACCTGTTTTGGTGGTAGAAGGGGGACCTACTCAATATTAGGTGGGTGGTCATAATGGCATGGCGGATCGGTGTATAGTCAACAAAAGCCCTCCTAATCTTTGAGTTAAGGCTGCATTCACATTCACATGCGGAATCACAGCAATTCCGCCCCGTGATTTCTAATGGCTGCAAAATGCAGGACACGTTTGCGATGCTATTACTTCTAATTATACTCCATTCTCGCCTCGATTTTGCCACGATTGTCACGTGGTAAATTGCACTGCAATCGCAATACTTGTTGCTCAAAAAGGAACATGGGCTTTTTTTGGGCATCAGTGTTACACTTTGCTTTTTGCTTCAATTGTTACGCAATTTACCACACAATTGTAGCAAAATCAGGGTGAGATTGGGGTGCCATTAGAAGTAAGGCATTGCAAACCTGACCCGCTTTTGGAGCCATAGCAAATCGTGGGGCGGAATCATGGTGATTGTGTTAACGTAGCCTTAGGGTTTCCAGTGAGGAGATCAGATAAAGAATGAGAGAGCTGAAACCTCCTCCAGTCTAATCCAATTAGTAGAGAACACTGATGCACAGCCAGGCTTTCTATGCTTCTATGTGCAATGCAGGCAGATCATGGCTGGTGGGAGAGGATGGCAGGAGGCTTTACAGAGCTTGGTGGGAAGGGCTGGCAGGGTGCTGTACATAGCTTTGTAGGAGGTGTCGGCAGGTGTGAGGTGCCCGCAGGGTGCTGTACATAGCTTAGTGGGAGGGGCCAGTAGGGTGCTGTACATAGCTTGGTGGGAGGGGATGGCAGGGTGCTGTACATAGCTTGGTGGGAGGGGACGAAAGGGTGCTGTGCATTGCTTGATGGGAGGGGACATGGGTGCTGTACATAGCTTGGTGGGAGGGGACGACGGGGTGCTGTACATAGCTTGGTGGGAGGGGACAGCAGGGTGCTGTACATAGATTGGTGGGAGGGGATGACAGGGTGCTGTAGATACCTTGGTGGGAGGGGACAGCAGGGTCGACAGGGGAGGGTGGTTCCATAGATGTCGTGGG
>BLSH010192566.1:509300-520393 GCA_018402905.1 Glandirana rugosa | reverse complement strand
GCCGGTAGGGTGCTGTACATAGCTTGGTGGGAAGGGATGGCAGGGTGCTGTACATAGCTTGGTGGGCGGGGACGGCAGGGGGCTGTACATAGCTTGGTGGGAGCGGATGGCAGGGGGCTGTACATTGCTTGGTGGGAGGGGACAGCAGGGTGCTGTACATAGCTTGGAGGGAGGGGACGGCAGGGTGCTGTACATAGCTTGGAGGGAGGGGCTGGCAGGGTGGTGTACATAGCTTGGTGGAAGGGTACGGCAGGGGGCTGTACATAGCTTGGTGGAAGGGTACGGCAGGGGGCTGTACATAGCTTGGTGGAAGGGGACGGCAGGGGGCTGTACATAGCTTGGTGGGAGGGGTCGGCAGAGCGCTGTGCATAGCTTCCCAAGAACATCACAGCACCCTGCCTCAGTACTCCTCTCAAGATCCCTCAGTCCTAAAGCAAGCAGTGGGCTCGCTTATGGAAGGAGTTATGCAAATATCAAAACTCCTTGATAGGTGGAAGCCAGACTGGAGGAGTGGGTGTTCCTAGTCAGGCAGCATTTGAATGCAGCGTGCTCACATGTAATGCGAGAAAACATGACTGAGAAAACTGAAATCCAATGAATAAATGGGGTAGAGCAGGGCCACTCAGGCTGCAAAGGAATGGGATAGATGATGCTGGATGTTGTCCAGCCAGGAAACGAGGCGGGCTCTATCTGACTTGCTGCAGCTTCTAATGCACATTGTGAGAAGCTTGCAGTGTGCAGTGAAATCAAAGCAAGCAATCTCAGGACAGGAGAGGAACCTGTACAACTGTGCAAGACTGGAAGGAAGACTCAAAGTCAGCTTTTATACAGCTGCATTAAATTGCGCCTTTAGATCAGTCCAGAGCTTTAGATTACCCCAAATCTTAACAAAAACGTTGCGCTCTTGCACAGCAGACGCTCGGCGTTCTAACAATCACAGATGTCATAGAAAGGTGAGCATGTTACGGTTCTTTTTCTCTTTCTCCATAATAACAGTGGTCCTTCGGAAATTACAGAGGGGTTACTTAATGTGTTCTCTGTTTGGATATAAACAGTAATTACTGGTGTACTTTACATCTGAGCGTGGGCTGCGACTGCGTCCTCTACAGCGGTGATAAGTCTTTCTAAGAAATGCCAATGTCAATACGCACTGACACTCCTCTAAGTGCTGATCACACCTCGGAGCTTACTTTCTGCTCCTGCACTGCTTTTAGCTCTCATGAAAGTGCCAGTGACACCGGCTGTACTAAGAGAGGCCTATTAGATCAGAGGATGTGCGGGACTCTGCACTCAATGGATGCATTAGAATAATGGATTTGTGGCACCATCATATACTGTAGTGCTCTCCATTATGGTATGCAGCAGGGGTCTCCAAATCTTTCAGTACAAAGACCACTTAAGATATAATATAAATATTTGCAGGCCAAAAATAAAAATCAGTTTCATAAATAAATGAGTCCCCCTTTACATCAGGGTCCTCATCGGAGTGCGGTTTGCATCAGGATCCTCATCAGAGTACCCCTTATATCAGGGTCTTCATCAGAGTATCTCCATACATCAGGCTTCCCATCAGAATAATGCCTTACATCAGGGTCTCCATCAGAATAACCCCTTGCATTAGGGTTCCCATTAGAATCCCCCTTACATGAGAGATCCATTAGAATCTACCATCACATTAGGATCCCCATAAGAGTACCTCTTTCACATTAGGGTCTCCACCAGAGCCCCCTTACATCAGGGTAGCCATCAGAGTAACACCTTACATCAGGGTCTCCATCAGAATCCCCCCTTGCGTTAGGGTTCTCATCAGAATCCCCCTTACATCAGAGTCCCCATTAGAATCTACTCTTACATTAGGATCCCCATCAGAGTCCCCCATTTCATCAAGGGACTCATCAGATTACCTCATCAGATTACCCCCTTATATCAGGGTCCCATCAGAGTCCCCCTTACATCAGGGTCGCCATCAGAATACCCCCTTGCATCAGGGGCCTCAACAGAATTCCCCCTTATAACAGGGTCCCAATTAGAATCCACCCTTACATTAGAATCCTCCTTACATTAGGGTCACCATCAGAGTCCCCTTTACATCAGGTTCCCCATCAGAGTCCCCTTAACATCAGGGTCCTCATCAGAGTCCCCCTTACACAAGGGTCCACATCAGAGTCAACCCTTACATCAGGGCCCACATCAGAGTACCCCCTTGCATCAGGGTCCCCATCAGAAGGCAGACCGCCGTTCTGTCAGAGAGGAAGATGATAATGCCAATCAGAAACACAGATCTCCGTCTTCCTCCAGTTAAGCCATCTCCTACACAGTTAGAAAGCACTCCCTACGAGCACACTCAACCCTTTGATCGTCCCTGATGTTAACCCCAATCCCTGCTAGTGTCATTAGTACAGTGAGAGTGCATTTTTTTAGCATTGATCACTGCATCAATATCACTGGTCCCAAAAAAGTGTCACTTAGTGTCCGATTTGTCCTCCGCAATGTCGCAGTCCTGCTAAAAATCGCTGATCGCCACCATTACTAGTAGAAAAAAACATTTCCATAAATATATCCAATAGTTTGTAAACGCAAACCAATCAATATATGCTTATTGGGATTTTTTTTACCAAAAAATATCTAGCAGAATACATATTGGCCTAAATTGATGAAGAAATGTGATTTTTTTTACAATTTTTTAAATGGGTATGTTTTGTAAAATTGTCGGTCTTTTTTTGTTTATAGCGCAAAAAAAATAAAAGCCACAGAGGTGATCAAATACCACCAAAAGAAAGCTCTATTTGTGGGAAAAAAATTGTATTTGGGTACAGCGTCGCAAGACCGCCCAATTGTCAGGTGAAGTAGTGCAGTGCCGTATTGCAAAAAATGGCCTGGTCATGAAGGGAGGTAAACCTTCCAGGACTTAAGTGGTTAATATGGATTTGGTCCTCCCATTATGATGAGCTCAGGCATGTTCAGATCCTAGTCCAAACCAACCAGAGCCCACCAGGAAGCGGTCACCTGTACTGGGCCAATCATCTCTGGCCAGGGCATTACAAACCCCCTCAGCTGCCTGTATACAAGGGGCAGGGCAGGTCTCCGCAGCTTATGACTGACCCAGTACAGAGACAGCTTCCATGCAAGCTCGCTCAAGTTGGTTCAGACTAGGATCCAAACACACCTAAGCTCATCCCTTGTAGCTATTACTGACTCCATTCTTCTGGGAAGGTTTTCCACTAGTGTGTTTGTGGGAATTTGTGCCCTTTGGGCCAAAAGAACATTTGTGAGCCTAGGTAACAACGTTGGAAGAGAAGAACCGGGGTTCTAATTTATCCCAAAGGTGTTGAGGTCAGGGCTCTGTGAAAGCCACCAAGCATCTCCAAACCAAATTGTGAAACCACCTTCTATAATTAAAGCTTTGACCCAAAATGGTTAGTTCCAAAAAAGCTTGCCGAAATCTTTGCACCAAAAGTGATTTCAGCTTTGTTCACTGATGAAAATGCCAACGAATACAAGCCATGTTGTAGCGGTGCCAAGGTTTCAAGGGAAAAAAAATGGAAATGAGCACAGCACAAACAGTACGGCGTATCGCCCAACAATTATGTTCACACGAATCTGAACGTTTACATAATTACAGCAGATCTTTATAACACGAAAGTAGCGGCTTAAGTGAAAAAAGATAAGAAAATCTTCTAGCTTCTTCGTCAGCGGCAATATTTTAGCAGGTGAAGATTACAATGAGATCCTTTAATGGATGAAAATTTACTTAGAGCAGACAATTCCAGCTAAAAATAAACCTTTCGAAATATGATAATTATAATTACGCTGATTTCTCCCTGCTTCTTTTATTAGTTTAATTTTCCGAACGTGCATAATTGTGCTCAGATCTGCAAGCCTGCCTACCCAGCTGTTCCACGTCCTGCGCAAGGCGCGTTCGGAGAGTAATAAACAGGCGGCGGCCAGATAAAAATAAAACAATCGTACATCTGCGTATACAGGAGGAGTCAGCCTAGAACGCAATATTCTACATCATAGATGAGACATTGACGTCCTCGACTATCCAAGAACCAAAAGTCCCAACGCAAGCTGCTAGGTGGCATGATGGGGTGTTTAGTTCCTCAAGAGCTGAATGGCCAAGACTTTGCAGAGTCGATTCAGCTATATTCCATGTGGTGTGAACACACTATGGTACTTCAAATAGGAAAAGACTAAAGCCTTGTACACACGGGACGACGATCGTACTTACGATCGTCTCAAGTCGTATGTTGGATAATGTAATTTGCATACTGACTGCACTACACGATCGTACGACCACAGAAAGAACGTTCAGGTGCATGTAATTAGCATCCGGCCTTTCCTGACTTCTGAGCATGCGTGTTTTGCACAATACAACTTGTTGTACCAACTGCTCTGTACACACGATACAACGGTCGTATGACCGCTTGTTGGTATGACCATGTTTTCTAGTCTGCTCATACAACTCCCTTGTACGACCATCGTATGTCGGCTGTTCTAATCGCGCATACGCTAGTACGACCTGTTGTATACGATCGTCGCCCCGTGTGTACGAGGCTTAAGTGACAAAGTGTGTCGAACCCCGACACTTTTTTTCTTTTATTTTTTCGTTTTGGATTGTTGTCTGTGTCCTCGTTGGGGGGATTCAACATCTCCATTTGTCCTGGTCACCATTTTGGAAATATAGGGAACATCTTCCAGTGGATACTACTATTCAAGTGTCAACCGTCTAAGCAAAATCTCCAGGATGGGATGAGAGTTTTTTCTAGATACTGTGTGCATTTTAGTCATATATATATATGTGTATCCACAGTTTTTCTGTATTCCCTCCCCCTTTTTTAAAGATGATTGTAATAAAAATGTATATTTTTATAAATTACGTTGCATTTAATGCATACTGTACCATTAAAGTCCATTACTAAGGCCTCCAATAAAGGGAAATTTTCTGCTCCTTTTCCCTTTTCTTTGCTACAATTTGTTCCCGGACGAAGGTACTATAATATACTGAGCATTTATTCAAGGCACTTTCAATTAGATAAACTTTAACCACTTCAGCCCAGGAAGGATTTCCCGGGTTAGGACCAGAGCACTTTTTGCGATTCGCCACTGCGTCGCTTTAACTGACAATTGCGCGGTCCTGCGACGTTGTACCCAAACAAAATTTGCGTCCTTTTTTTCCCACAAATAGAGCTTTCTTTTGGTGGTATTTGATCACCACTAGATCATTTTTGATCGCCGCTATAAAGAAAGAGCGACAATTTTGCAAAGGAAAACAATATTTCTTACTTTTTGCTAAAATTCAAATCCAAAAAACAATATAAAAAAACATTTTTTTTCACCGGTTTTGGCCGATTTATATTTTTCCTCATATTTTTGGTAAAAAAAATAAAAAAAAAAATCGCAATTGCCGTTTATAGATTGGTTTGTGCAAAAGTTGCCGCGTTTACGGATGATAAGAATTCATTTCTGAGATTTATTTATTTATTTTACTAGTAATGGCGGCGTTTTTGGGACCATTGGCATTTATACAGCGATCAGTGCTATAAAAATGCACTGATTACTATGTAAATGCCCTTGGCAGTGCAGGGGTTAACCTGCAGGGGGAGATATAGGGGTTAACTGTTTTTCCTAGGCGTGTTCTAACTGTGGGGGGACTGGGCTGTTACGGGCATAAGAGATATAACTGATCCCAGTGACAGGAATCAGTAGATCTCTTATATCCCCATTGACAGAGAGGGGAACCGCTGAGTTTACATCGGCGATTCCCCTTTCTTTCACTCTGGCAGCTCATCGGGTCCGCCCGAGCCGCGGGCACACTCCTCCGGAGTATGTTGGGCACGAGAGCACGCCGCCGGCGATGCGCGCTTGCCCCCTAGCTGCGCCTGCACAAATCTCCGCCTATTTACGGCGATTCACGGACGCATCCACACTGCCGCAGTAAATATACTGCGCACAGTGTGGAAGCGGTTAAAGCAGACCAAGCATGAAAATGCAATGTACGCTTATTTTGCAGCCCCCCTTAAAAAAATATGAGGGGCGTTCAAGTCAAACTGGGACTTTTGAGTTTATATAATAAAAGAACATATTTAAAGAAGTGGAAACTACATTTATTTTTCGACATGCGCCCCTGCTACATATATACACTTATCCCAGCATTTAACGAATGCCTGGAAATCTTCGGCATAGAAAGATTGGTCAGTACACCTGAACCATTCTAGGACAGTCTGCTTCACTTCGTCAGTGCAGAAATTATGACCTCCGAGGAACTCTTTTAGTGGTCGAAAAAGGTGGAAACCACTGGGCAAGGGATGTGGCAATATGTGCAAATTACATGCACAGGGTTCGTCACACGAATCATGAGATCCAGAAAATCCTGGCCTGTCAAAACGCTCCTTCAACGCAGTGCAGACTTCAACTGTTCTGTGCCAGTCAAAAGTAGAAAGTTGTCTTGGTACCCAGCGTGCGCTAACTTTTCGAAAATTCAGATGGTCGTAAATAATTGTGTTCACTGTACCCACAGAAAGATTCGTCCCTTGTGCAATTTCACGACAGGTTATATGTTGATTATCCAGGATCAGGCATTCCACGCACTGAATGTTCATAGGAATGACTGCTGTGGGCTGGGAACCACCACAGCGGGAATCGTCACCAACAGTCATACGACCGTTTTTTGAAACGTATACACCATTCAAATATCTTAATGCGGCTGAGTGTCTCATCACCATACTGTGCTTGAAGTCTTCTGTAGATATCCGCGGGTTTTACGCCTTCGTTGCTCCAACTCTCCCTGGTTTACATGTGGTATCTGTATTACCTTCCACATAAGGCTCTTATAATGCCTGGAACATCGGTGGTTCCCCGTTCTTTCACTCTGGCAGCTCATCGGGTCCGCCCGAGCCGCGGGCACACTCCTCCGGAGTATGTTGGGCACGAGAGCACGTCCCTTGTGCAATTTCACGACAGATTATATGTTGATTATCCAGGATCAGGCATTCCACGCACTGAATGTTCATAGGAATGACTGCTGTGGGCTGGGAACCACCACAGGGGAATCGTCAAAAACAGTCGTCTGTAGATATCTGCGGGTTTTACGCCTTCGTTGCCCTGGTTTACATGCAGTATCTGTACTTACCTTCCACATAAGGCTCTTATAATGCCTGGATCCTGTCAACCTATTACCATAGATTGACCAATAGTGTTTTCTATTCTTCTGTATCCATTCCTATTCAGAAATTGTGGTGAGAGCACTTACTTACCATTCCCCAGTGTGCGGGCAACGCCATGCATCTTTTTCCATCTAAAGTCACACGCCCCTGACACACACCGACAGCATTGCAGTCATAACAGATGTTGGTTTTAACCACCTTAGGAGCTTCACATAACACGACACAACCTAGATTTGATTTTCATACAATTTTGCCCTATATTTGGGAGGGTTCCATGGTTTTGGGACACCGTCACATCATGAATTGCACGCGCAATTTAGTTTGGTGACACACGCTCTGTTTATGCTATACCTTCCTACATACACTCCTGAGGAAGCGGAATAAAAGACCGTGAAACACGTAGAGTTAAGACAGAGTTGGTATAGAATGTTTCCACAAGCATCACCTAAACCGTGATTTTGAGAGCCACGTTTATATCTAAATGTGTTTTGTGTCACAACTTTGTATGTTTTCCCCCTTTTTATAAAGAATGTCTTGTATTTTGTATTAATAAGTTATATGGTACCATGAAAGTCCATTTAGCCTCCTCTAAACCCAAATACTTCCATTTCAATTTAGGACATAGGTACCCCATATCTTTTATGTTTTATAACATGGCACTTTATCAAATTCATAAGCATGACTGCTGTGGGCCCGGAACCACCACAGCCGGGATCGTCACTAACAGTCGTATGACAGTCTTTTGAAACGGTTACACCATTCAAATATCTTCATGCGGCTGAGTATCTCATCACCGTACTGTGCTTGAAGTCTTCTGTAGATATCCGTGGGTTTTACGCCTTCGTTCACAAGAAACGTCATCTCCACACGCTGTTCCATGCACGCACTAACACTGTTGTCTGTCATCTTGATTAACGGTTCTGGACTGGCCCGAGACATGTGCGCCGCCCAGAGGCGTTGCTAGGGGGTGGCTATTGGGGCTACAGCCCCGAGTCTGGAGCCCATAGCCCCGGGTCTCTTATAGGGTGGGTGCAGTTCTGCAATTAGCAGGTATGTCCCGGTCTGGAATGCAGACTCTGTATATGTGTGTATATATATATATATATATATATATATATATACACACACACATACATACACATGTATATTTATTACTATTATTATTTATTTTATAACATGTATGCCTGCTCAAGCGTATGTCTTTCTTTACTTCGTTGCTATGGGCTCTAGCCCCAGATCTTTTGTAGACCTAGTAACGCCCCTGGCGCCGCCTATCAGTAATAGGACACAGTTGCCACTTACTACTACATGTAGAACAGCCACGCTAGCATTCCTTTTTACACCTGTAAAATTAAATGTCCCAGTTTGACTTGAACTTCCCTTGTACTGAGGGCCCATTTACATTTGTGCGTATACTCGCAATGTGCCATGTGTTAACGTGCATTGCATTAAAGCGGCCCATTGAAAATTTCAGCACACTATGGTGCACTGCCATGCTCTGTAGTGTACTGCATTACACAGGCATGGTCACTTTGCCTTGAATTGGGTACCAATGACCAGTCCCAAGCACCTTCTCGAGTCCACAATCACCTTTATCATCACATTGTCACTAACAATCGCCAACAAAACCTATTACAGTGAAAAGCATGCCCTTACGCCACCATCAGATGGTGTTGGGGCTTGGCTGTTGGCCAAATGGGCCATAAAACCTGAGAAGCAGAGGACAAAGGTAAGTACTTGCATCCAAGGGTGCCTATTTCAGGATAGGAGGAGTGAGTTGGGGGCGCATGTAAGGGAAATTGTTTTTATTTTGACAGGGTTGCTTTAAAAGATATTCCATAAATAATTTATGTCTGGGCAGCAGGTGCAACAGCATTTGTAAAATACATTGTACAGTCATTAACAAAAATTAAAAGTTTTTGTAGCTGGCCATAGCCCAGCGCTGGAGTGTAATTCAGCGTAACACTTTTCGGAATCAAAGCGACGGTCCAAGCAGCTAAAGTCTTTTAATAGCAGCCACTGGCGTGAAGTCCTGTCACCTACATGAAGTCACTTCCATCAGGATAGCTAAATTTAGACGGCGTAAGTGCTTTGGCGCCACAAGTTCCTCTTTCTGCCATGAAAAGGAGCGACGGTAACAATGCTGCCAAACTGCGAACACGGGGTCAATGCATTATTAATGTAATCAGATTATGCCGAGCACAGCAATTTAAGCAGGAGAGGTCATTATGGCAGAGTTATCGCTGCAAACCAGCTAACGTCCAAGGCTCGGCTCTCTCCTGGTGCCTGTATGGGAGTTAATAATGTAATCGCACAGACTGATAATTGGACTGATTACTGGATGAAAACACAGATTAAAAGGAAGCAAAAACTCAAAACCATATTGCAAGAATTCAAGAGGGCTGCATGCCTAAGAAACCTTGTCTTTATCATGTTCAGGTAGCTTGTTACAAAGGAACTAGAGTCTTTTTAATGCTGACTGACATGTAACCGGTCTGATGTAAATGAACTTATCTAGTCGTACTGGTGTCTTAATGAAGAACCGAACCCTCAAAGAGGTTTCAGGAAATAAAAAAAAAAAAAAATATATATATATATATATAGAAAAGGCAGGCAGAGGGCACAATGTTGTCTGTGATTTCCTTGTGGATATTTTCCCTTATCACTGACTTACCAAGCCTTGCACTGTGTCCCTGTTCAGGCGGTCATTTTGGTAAAGGCAGGGCTTTGCTTCCCTCAAGTTAGAGCAATGAGAACATTGAGAAGCACCTTACTGACATCTCCAGATCTCAGGAGACTAGCAATAAGAGACAGCAGTGCCTTACATCAGTGCTTCCCAACACGGGTGCTGTCTGGGTTCTCCTAGGGCAGCGTTTTTCAACTCCAGTCCTCAAGGCACACCAACAGGTCATGTTTTCAGGATTTCCCTCAGATGAAACAGCTGTGGTAATTACTAAGGCAGTGAAACTGATCAAATCACCTGTGCAAACTCATGGAAATCCTGAAAACATGACCTGTTGGTGTGCCTTGAGGACTGGAGTTGAAAAACACTGTCCTAGGGTATCAAGAGCATGGGATCCAGTATGCCCTTGATCAGCTTCATGAGTTGCTGGCTGCCAGCACCATAACTACCGATAATGCTCTAGGGTCAGGACAGCATCATTCATTCCCGTGGTGAGGGCAAAGTATTACTCTGATCCAGGGCGGGTAGTATGCAGGGCTACCCCTAGCAGTCAGGAGAATATGGATGTCCATCTCCTCCAGACCTATGGCACCTCTTGCCCTCCACCACATTGCTGGAACCAAAAGGTAGGGCATGTAAATTGGGGGGTCTCTGTGATGCAGAAATTCTGTGGTGATGGGGGGACTTTGTGGCAATGAGGAGACTTGTTTATAGATGGCCTCTGATGTACAGAGGTAACTCTTGTGTGATGGGGAGCACACCTGTATAGAGTTGGGCCGAACACACCGCCCCCCCCCCCCGGTTCAGTTTGTGCCAGAACTCGAACATTGCAAAAGTTCGGACCCAAACTCCAAACCCCATTGAAGTCTATGGGACCCAAACTTGAAAAATGAAAAGTGCCCATTTTTGAAGGCTTGTATGCATGTTACTGGTCATAAAAAAGCCACACAAGCCGGGTTGAGATATGTCCACACGAGGGGTAGTGTGTTCTCAATGGAGACATGTAGTCTCCGGTAGATATTTGTTCAGAGGAGTAACGGTGTTTCAGGGGGGTAGTGGTGTCTTAAAGACGTAGTGTCTCTGGGGGGTTAAATGTACGGGATGGAAAACCAAGGTCGTTACACCACCTCCCGTTCTCCACGGTATCCAGACCTCCTCTACCTGTAGGTATAAGAGGACTGACGATCCCCATCGGGACGTATGATGGGCGGGACCTAGTCTCATTATGAAACGGGAGTGGTGCC
>BLSH010192566.1:479900-500492 GCA_018402905.1 Glandirana rugosa | reverse complement strand
AGAAGATTATCAAGCAATTCTAGAGCGAAATGTCTTGCCCAGTGTAAGGAAACTTGGTTTGAGGCGAAGATCATGGGTCCTCCAGCAAGATAAAGACCCAAAGCACACCTCCACAAGCACGCAGGAATGGTTGAAAGGGAAAAAATGTACTGTTTTAAAATGGCCAGCAATGAGTCCTGATCTCAATCCAATTGAAAATCTTTGGGGGGAGCTGAAAACTGCCATTGGAGAAAGGAACCCTGCAAATGTTCAAGAGCTTGAGCATATTGCAAAGGAAGTGTGGGAGAAAATGCCACCCGAGAAGTGCAAGAAGCTTATCGATGGATATAAGAAACGTTTGGAGGCTGTCATCGCTGCCAAAGGGTGTGCAACCAAATATTAAGGAGGGGTGCCAATATTAGTGCACATGCTGATTTTCTGTTTTTTCTTTATAATTACAATATCTATGTTGAAATAACAATTGTCTTTGTTAAATTACTTTGGACCTCCAATTAAAAGATCCTGCTGATATAAATTTGGTACATTTCCATTTATTTCTGAAGACATTCACTCAGTTATGCAAAACATGAAGAGGTGCCAATAATGGTGAGCAGGACTGTACATGCACATGAACTTGTGCGTCCCAGTCTTAGTCCGCAGGGTTCAATATTGAGTTGGCCCACCCTTTGCAGCTATAACAGCTTCAACTCTTCTGGAAAGGCTGTCCATAAGGTTTAGGAGTGTGTCTATGGGAATGATTGACCATTCTTCCAGAAATGCATTTGTGAAGACAGGCACTGATGTGGACGAGAAGGCCTGGCTCGCAATCTCTACTCTAATTAATTCCAAAGGTGTTCTTTCAGTTTGAGGTCAGGGCTCTGTGCAGGCCAGTCAAGTTACTCCACCTCAAACTCGCTCATCCGTGTCTTTATGGACCTTGCTTCGTGCACTGGTCCAAATCATTTGGTGGAGGGGGGGTTATGGTGTGGGGTTGTTTTTCAGGAGTTGGGCTTGGCCCCTTAGTTCCAGTTAAAGTAAATCTTAAGGCATCAGCATATCAAAGCATTTTGGACGATTTTATGTTCCCAACTTTGTGGGAACAGTTTGGGGATGGCCCCTTCCGGTTCCAACATGACTGCCCACCAGTGCACAAAGCAAGGTCCATAAGGACACGGATGAGCGAATTTGGGGTGGAGGAACTTGACTGGTGTGCACGGAGTCCTGACCTCAACCCGATAGAATACCTTTGGGATGAATTAGAGAGGAGACTGCAAGCTAGGCCTTTTTGTCCACATCAGTGCCTGACCTCACAAATGCACTTCTGGTAGAATAGTCAAACATTCCCATAGACACTCCTAAACCTTGTGGACAGCCTTCCCAGAAGAGTTGAAGCTGTTATAGCTGCAAAGGTTGGGCCAACTCAATATTGAACCCTACAGACTAAGACTGGGATGCCATTAAAGTTCACGTGCGTGTAAAGAAAGGTGTCCCAATACTTATGACAATATAGTGTAGCTTTAGAAAACAAAATTACGTTCAATTGGGCTTAACGTTGCTAGCTCAACAAAAGAATCCATTAACGATAAAAGTTTCTAATCCTCCCTCCCCAAAAAAATTTAATTTTCTAAATAGTTTAGGCATCCCATGTGGGATACAGGGAAGAGAATGCAGCCTTCCTGTTATATGCCGATGGACTGCACAATGCACAAGAAGATAAAAAGCCAATTTTAAAGAGGACTTTAATGAGTTCCCTGTGACGGTAAAAATCAATGTGCTCCCCAGGGGACCCCTTTTGATAAAATCCTATTTTAACGGGCTCGCGAGTTGCGAAGGTGTGCGCCAAGAGAGGTCAAGAAAGAATGACACAATTTGTAGATCGAGCTCCATACAGAAAAAATAAATCGCCGGCTTTGGCATCATCTTGTTATTTCCAGCCTGCCCCATTCTCCGTCTAGAACGAATACAGTAAGCCACGCTATAAGGGAACGCCATTAACCCTTCACCCGGCCTGACAAACCTCCAGCACATGCGCTCGCCCGTTGCGACGGATCACAAAATCAGTTCAATCTAAATGCAAATATCTCAAGTTTTTATAGGCAGTTGTTCAAGTCAAGACTGTGCCAAATTCGTATGGCGATATTCCTTCGCGGGTATGTTGTCTTTGCATGTGTTTTTCAGAAAGGGACATAAATGGAAGGTCTCAGCGACTGGATTAGGTAAAACTCTCCTCGCTGACACATCTTGGTATTTCGAGGGCTTTCGGTGTCAAAATCATAATGGGCCGGTTTTAACCCTTTGGCTGCGTTTTTTATTTCGGCAAACGGCTATAAAATCATTTTAGGCCTGACGATTACTTAAAGCCCCCAAAACATTACTAGTTTTTCTGAAAGCAGAGACTAAAACAGTGGTAGGTCCGCTTTTTTTTTAACATTATGTGATATTAGAGTCTATCAAGCGCAGTAAAAAAGTAAAAAGTATGTAGTACCCTGGTCAAAAACAGGGTTGCTAACAAATTTAGTTCTGCTAGGTGGTAACTAGCCTGGCATATTGTTAGGGAGATCCACTGACTTCCCTAAACCTGAATTTGATGCACCTCTCTCTTCTGTCACTGGGTGACATTATTGCCTGTGGCATTAGAATGACAAGGGCATAGTGAATTCAGACTAGGGGTGGATAGGTTGTCTCAGCCAACTGGAAGGGTTTTTTTGGCTCCTTGGCCTGCTGGGAGAGCCTATTTATTCGGGAGAAGTCAGGTGATCAGTGTTCTGTGCCACCTGGACGGCTTTCTGGGTGGATGTGTGTTGCAAGGCTCCGGGTAGCTAGACCAGAAGCCTGAGGCCTATCCTGGGAGCAGGGCTGGCCCTACCATGGGTCCCAGTGGGTCCATTGGACCCAGGCAGCACTTTCAGAGGGGCAGCAATTTGAACCACGGCCGTCTCTCCTCTTCTTCTATTTACCCAGCAAATTGACGACCAAGATTTTTTTTCCCAGCAGTTTTGTGTGTCATGACGACAACTGCCCACCCCCCCCCCCCGGGCTGCTTTGCCTGCCCCTATACTACCCTATCCTGCCCCTACATGACCCCCTAGCCTGTCTATATACTACCCTAGCCTACCCTATACTACCCTAGCCTGTCTATATACTGTGCCTATACTACCCTAGCCTGCACGTATACTACCCTAGACTGTCTATATACTGCCCTAGCCTGCCCCTATACCGCCCTAGCCCACCCCTTGGAATTGAACATAATGGTATGTCATATCATTTTGCATATAGACAAGGTGCTGTTGCATGTAAATCTGACTTCTTGATAAATGTAATTTTAGTTTTAATTATCATGAAATAAAAATGGATGTGGGGGGCCTTTTGGTGGGTATGATTTTTTTGGGGGGGGCAGCATTTCATTCTTGGACCCAGGCAGAACAACATCTTGGGCCAGCCCTGCCCAGGAGCACCTGGCTGCTAGGCTGTCTGAAGCCTATCCAGGTTTGGGAGAAACAGCGTGGGGTTGGGGCTTCAGGCCAGAAGCCCAACCAAGTTGCAGAGGTTCCGCCGGACGGGGAGCCAAATCGTTGCCAGAGGTGATGAAGAAGCAGTTGCCATAAGGTATGACCACTCCTGTTGCAAGAGGCAAGTGAGGATGAAGGCCAGAGGTAAAGGGAAAGCAGTTGCTACCAAGGGACAACCACTCCTGCTATCAGAGGCCGGTGTATGGAAGTCTGAAGAAGTACCAGAGCAGCCTTTTCCCCAGCCAGGGGCGGTGAAGAAGTGGGAAAGCTTCAGCAGAGTGCCAAGCCAGGGGCCCAGTGGGTTAGCGTGAGTGAAGCTTGAGGAGTATACAGCGGGTTAGCTGTGAAAGAGCTCAGGGGATCCAGCAGTGGCTGGGATCTGGAAGTCTAGTGAGAGACCAGGAGCTCAGTGAGTGAAGATCTACAGTGGGATACTGTGGAGATGTGAGAGAATATCTATAACAGTATACTGTGGATTACGTGTACAGATCTATATTGACTGTTGAAGGTTCAGTTGCCATAGGAGACAGCAGTTCTACAAACACAGTTGCTGTACCCAGCTTAAGGGCCCTCTACCTGTACAGCTGTTTGCCTATTACTATTTTTGTCTCGGGGTCTGCCAATTGCTATTGCATCTGCCTAAGGGTGTCTTGGCCCTAACTCTCTTTCCCCCAGTTCTGTTTAAGAGACAATAAATCTCTTTTGCATCCAAAAAGTGACCGACACCCACGTTTCCAACTTGCATTGCACCCACCATGCCTAGTAACCCACACTGTGAGGAAGGATGTCAGCTTTTCCTGACTCTGGAGATCACCACTAGGCCTATAGGGGTTGGGGACACTGCTACAATTAAAATAAAGTTAATTCAACCACTTGACGGCCAGAAGATTTATGCCCCTTCATGATCAGGCCATTTTTCGCGATACGGAACTGCGTGTCTTTAACTGATAATTGTGCGGTCATGGAATTATGTGAATACTGGAACAAAATTTTAATATATTTTTTAGTATTTTAACTCTTAGGTCTCAGTGAACGACTTTTAGAATATCGCACCTCATTCCATAAGTGATTAGAACAAATCGTTTTGAGGTTCCCATTGGGATTATGCAGTGCCAGAATTATAAAACAGCAAATTTTATTGCTTACAATTTAAAACTGGGTCTGTAGATACATAAAACCAGTGGTCCAAATATACTTTCAATGGTTACCAAGCAAATACATTGGTGGTTGGAACTGAAGTGCTGTTATCCCGACATGTTTCGCCATACAATGGCTTCCTCAGGGGGCTTTCAGCAGCCATTGTGCCTTAACTAAGTAAAGACAAATCCACAAGTCTCAAGAAGAGGCACCACCCCCAATAGGACAAAGCACTCTGCGCACAAAGTCCAGGTTGGGCCGTAAATCAAATAGAATTCAGCAGGGGGCGCTCAAGAGTTGGACAGATGGAACTTCCCAACACTCATGTAGGCATACGTGTGTAGGTACACTTTGGTAAAGAGTGCGCCTGGTGTAATCCAACATGGAAAAACGCCCCTTTTAATATAGTTAATATAGTTGCTATTTGTAATAATAAAATATTCTTGTCATTTTAAAACACATATTATTTAAATGGTGTTTTGACACACTTACATCCCCCTTAATATTCCAAACAAATTTTTTTTTGGACATTGTAAAGACAAGGTTAAAAACAGAAGTTGAAAATGCAAAAAATAAAAAAGAAAGAAAAAAGGACCCACGCCCAGAATCTACATCTTCCACATTAGACGTTGGCTGTGGTCAGCAAAACACTGGCGCCAACTGGGAGTGCCGGGGACACGGCTGGGTGAGCACTCCACGTCTCACAATGAATTTTTTATCTTCAAGGTAGCAGTCTGCGGATATTCGCGGGGAATGAAAGGACAATATCGGACTCGGCTCCTCTGTTCTGCTAATGTCGCTTCTAACCGGCGTTCGCTTTCCGTGTAACAAACAGACACTTTCAAACTCCAAACCAATTATTTGCACAAAAAAAAAAGCCACCAAGCTTTATACATAATCTCTGACTCGCACAGCCGAGCGGCAAAGACGACATTAATGGACTTAAATGAGGATTTACACACTCCCAACTTTATTTTTTTTTCTCCTTGCAGAGGATAACTCAGTATCTTGTCTCCATGTAAATAGTGGGGAATGTAGAAGAAATTTAATTGGCTCGAAGACTAGGTTTTCTTTATGCCTCAAATTTTTTAGGAATAAATGCAGCACTAATAAACTAAATATAAATAAAAAGATGGGTTGATGGAGGGATTTCCCAACTAAGAAATATCCTATATGAGATCTCTAGAATTTTACATAGTGGAATTGTATGCGTCTTTGGGAGGCAAAGTTCTGGGAAAAAATGTAACTTTGTAGGTCAATGGTTTAAATTAACCACTTCAGCCCTGGAAGGATTTCCCCCTTTAGGACCAGAGCCCTTTTTGCGATTCGGCGCTGCGTCGCTTTAACTGAAAATTGCGCGGTCGTGCGACGTTGTACCCAAACGAAATTTGCGTCCTTTTTTTCCCACAAATAGAGCTTTCTTTTGGTGGTATTTGATCACCGCTGCGTCATTTCTGATCACCGTTGTAAACAAAAGAAGAGCGACAATTTAGCAAAAAAAAACAAATTTCTTACTTTTTGCTAAAATACAAATCCAAAAAAAATATATAAAAAAACATTTTTTTTCATCGGTTTTGGCCGATTTATATTCTTCCTCATATTTGTGATAAAAAAACTCGCAATCGGCGCTTATTGATTGGTTTGCGCAAAAGTGGTCACGTTTACGGATGATGAGAATTAATTTCTGGGGTTTTTATTTTTTACTAGTAATGGCGGCAATCTGCGATTTTTAGCGGTACTGCGATATTTCAGCGGACATGTCGGAACATTTTGACACTTTTTTGGGACCATTGGCATTTATACAGCGATCAGTGCTATAAAAATGCACTGATTACTGTGTAAATGCCATTGGCAGTGAAGGGGTTAACCTGCAGGGGGCGCTCTAAGGGTTAACTGTGTTCCCTGGGCGTGTTCTAACTGTGGGGGGACTGCCCTAGCTGGGGAAGGGAAGTGATCACAGCCTCCATGTAGAGGAAGGCTGTGATCACAGCCCTTCCCCCTCTCACAGAACGGAGGTCCGTGTTTACTTACACGGACCTCCGTTCTTTCACTCCGGGGGGGGGGGGCATCGCGGGTGGCCGGCGGAGAAATCGAATCTGCCGCACCCGCTCCCTGGCCCTCCCCGGACACAGTGAGCGCGCGGGCGCACCTCCGGCGGCGGTCTCGCAGCCGCCGTCATATGACGGCGATTTGCGCAATAGAGCCACCTTGTCGCCGTCAATTGCCGACCAGCGGTTGGCAAGCGGTTAAGAGATGAGACATTTACAGGGTTCCAAATGTTAGGCTCGGTTCGCCCCAAGTCGCCTGACATCTGAAATCCCATTGAAATGAATGGGAGCCGTCTTTATATACACTACTGAAGTCGCTCCGACTTCAAGGTGACTTCAGCAAAGGTTCCTGTACTACTTGAAGGCGACTTCTATCCAACTTGTGCCCATAGAATTCAATGGGAGTTGCCTCCAAGTGGGGTCCCCCATTTATATTGAAGCAACTTTACAGGAAAAAGAAAATAATTGTTGAAGGCAACCCCCTCCCTCCCTTCTCTGATTGGCCACAGGCAAAGTCACCTGGCATGGAGGTCGCCTTCAGGCCGTGCTGTAAGTCGCCCAAAGTCACGCTGAAGTCATCTTGAAGCAGCATTTAAATCGCCTAGCAAAGTCGCCTCTGAAGTCGGATCACCTAGGTGTGAACCGGCCCTTAATATTGTAATTTCCTTGGTTTTATACTTTTCTGTTTATATATATATATCATTTATTTTTATTTTTTGTGTTTTTCTTCCTTACTGTATGTACTGTAAGAGATGTTATAAAGAAAGTAAAAATAAAAACATAAAATAAACCCTCCATCTCCCCTTGCTAAAATTAAAACCCAATTTAACTTTCATTGTAAATTGACTGAATACATTATGGATGCAACAAAAGGTTTGCAAAGTCTCACAGCTTGGTTTGCAAGATCTTGAGTAGAAAGGCCTGCCCCTTGCCAGCATGCTGCAAGAAGGAACCCTTGTGCAAGCAGTGGTCTGCCTGCAGAGGACCCTTGTTCTTTGGATGGAAGCAGTGGTCTCTCTGCAGAGATCCATCATTCCCCCTGCAAGTCAGAGATGTCAAATCAGGAGTGTGGGGGGGGGGCAGAGCTTTGCTGATTGCAGAGCTATGGTTCTGACTCAGTAGGGGGTGTGTCAGACCTCTGTAGTGAGACCACTGCCTCCACACAGAAAGAAGGTGTCCTCTGCAGGAAGCCTATTGCTTCCACAAAGAGAAAGGGGTTCCTCTGCAGACAAACCACTGCTTCCACACAGAGAGCAAGGTTCCTTCTCTACAGCATGCTGAGAAAGGGAGTAGATGGCATGTCATACCTCTGCAATGAGACTGCTGCTTCCACACAGAATGCAAGTGTCCTCTGCAAAAAGACTACTGCTTCCACAAAGAGAAAAAGGGTCCTCTGCAGAAAGACCACTGCTTCCACATAGAAAGCAAGGTTCCTTCTCTACAGCGTGCTGGAAAGGGAGTCAATAGAGGGCATGTCATACCCCTGCAAAGAGACTACTGCTTCCACAACAGAGCAAGGGTTTTTCTCTGCAGCATGCTAGCAGGGAACAGGTTTGTTTTGTTTTTTTTACTTAGGATGTGGTGACTACAGATTCATAGGTATTACTCCTTTTCCAGATATGTATAATTCAACCGACTTCCTGGGAACCCAGGGCATCAGGACTCCACCCTCTGCCCTGGACTCCTAGAAGAAGAAGGTTAGGAGCACCTATGATGTCACCTTACCTAGAAGAAGGTAAGTATATAGATTTTTATGGGTGCAGCAGTGCTTGAATATGGGGGGGGGGGGTGGGGGAGTATGGGGAATGAGGGTTTATAAGCCCGGAGTAGGACTTTAACCACTTCCCTACCGCCATATTCAGAATGACGGCCAGGAAGTGGTTGAGTTATCCTGGCTGGGCGTCATATGACGTCCTCAGGATAACATGCCCCGGTGCGCGCCGGGGGGGGGGGGGCAATTACGGCTGGTCACACTGTAAACAGGAAAGCCGTTTATCGGCTTTTCTTGTACTCGGGTCTGCAGACCTGAGCGGTGGAGAGCCGATCGGCTGCTCTCCTGATGGGGGGGGGGGGTCTGTGCTGATGGTTTATCAGCGCAGTCCCTCCTCGGATCACCACCCTAGACCACCAGGGAGCCTGCCCAGGGACCACCAGGGATGTGCCCACCCAGGACCACCAGGGAACCGAACAGGGACCACCAGGGAGCCGACCAGGGACCACCAGGAAGCCCACCCTAGACCACAGTGCCCAATATGGATGGCACTCAGTGCCACCCTAGACCACCAGGGAAATGGTCCCTATCAGTGCATCTGCCCACCAATGCCCCTATCAGTGCATACCAGTGCCACCTATCAGTGCCCACCAGTGCCACCTATCAGTGCCCATCAGTGCCACATATCAGTGCCCAGTGCCGCCTATGAGTGCCAATCAGTTCTGCCTATTAGTGCCCATCAGTGCTGCATATCAGTGCCTGTCAGTGCTGCATATCAGTGCCACCTATCAGTGCCCATCAGTGCTGCTTATCAGTGCCGCCTATCAGTGCCTATCATTGCTGCATATAAGTGCCACCTCATCAGTGCCAATCAGTACTGCCTCATTAGTGCCCCTCAGTGCAGCCTCATCAGTGCCCATCAGTGATGGAGAAAATAAACTTATTTACAAAGTTTTGTGACAGAAATAGAGAAATTTTCTTTGTTTCAAAATTTTCAGTCTTTTTTTATTTGTAGCGCAAAAAATAAAAACTGCAGAGGAGATCAAATACCACCAAAAGAAATCTCTATTTGTGGGAACAAAATTATAAAAAATTTGTTTGGGTAAAAAGTCGCATGACCGCGCAATTGTCATTCAAAGCGCAACAGCACTGAAAGATGAAATTTGGTCTGGTAGGAAAGTGTTCTTAGTGCATGGTTTGGAAGTGGTTACATACCTTTTTTCTAGGTATTCTTCTCATGTCTTATTGAAGTGCTTATGCAATATGGAATAGTCCTTAAAATTAGACATCAAATACCAATAAAAAAAAAAAAAAAAAACGCTTCTGACTTCACTACAACGAAAAACAAAAAAGTTCCACTTTGTCTAAAACTTTTTCTCATCATCGCAGTTTAAGCAGGTTATCCAAACTCCGGAGTGTCAAACAGATGGAAATTTATTTCAATGAAAATGTCCTCTTCGTACGCAGAAACGGCCCATCAGACCGCTGCGGGAATAGAACAACGCGCTTCCTGTATCTGATTAGTACAAACCAAAAAGGGATTTTTTTTTTTCTTCCTTGCTGCTTTAAAATGCTCAAAGGAAGTGCCTAGGGAGAGCAGTGGAGACGCTGGAACCCCGCGAGGACCAGCCGAGCAAACTAAATTGATTACAATGTGAATAGAGCACTCGATAGAGAAAATGGCCTTTCAGCACTTGGCTGTCCCGATGCAATTCAGAGTCTGTTGTTTTGTAATAAAGGCACTTGATGCAGCAGATATGTATTTTTCACAGCCGGCGCTGTGCAGGGGGAGCTACAAGCCTAAGCTCTTCTGATAGACATGAGATAGGAAATATTGAGAAACGGGTATTTAAAGGACAACCAAACCCAATCACTAAAATCTCACATAAGATTTAACATGTTACAGCAATTTCAAAATAGATTTTTATTTTTTCTAACCACTTTAATACCGGGCACTTTCACTCCCTTCCTGCACAGGCCAATTTTCAGCTTTCAGCGCTCTCGCATTTTGAATGCCAATTGCGCGGTCATGCAACACTGCACCCAAGGCAAGTTTTTATCATTTTTTTTTAAACAGATAGAGCTTTCTTTTGGTGGTATTTAACCACTTCAGCCCCGGAAGGATTTCACACTTTAGGACCAGAGCCCTTTTTGCGATTCGGCGCTGCGTCGCTTTAACTGACAATTGCGCAGTTGTGCGACATTGTACCCAAACTAAATTTGCGTCCTTTTTTTCCCACAAATAGAGCTTTCTTTTGGTGGTATTTGATCATCGCTGCGTCTTTTCTGAACGCCGCTATAAACAAAAGAAGAGCGACAATTTTGCAAAAAAACCCAAATTTCTTACTTTTTGCTAAAATACAAATACAAAAAAAAATTTTTTTTTCATCAGTTTTGGCCGATTTATATTCTTCCTCATATTTGCGATAAAAAAAAATTGCAATCAGCGTTTATTGATTGGTTTGCGCAAAAGTGGTCGCGTTTACGGATGATGAGAATTCATTTTTGGGGTTTTTATTTTATTTTTATTTTTTACAAGTAATGGCGGCGATCTGCGATTTTTAGCGGTACTGCGATATTGCAGTGGCCATGTCGGACCATTTTGACACTTTTTTGGGACCATTGGCACTTATACAGCGATCAGTGCTATAAAAATGCACTGATTACTGTGTAAATGCCATTGGCAGTGAATGGGGTTAACCTGCAGGGGGCGCTCTAAGGGTTAACAGTGTTCCCTGGGCGTGTTCTAACTGTATGTGGGCTGCCCTAGCTGGGGAAGGGAAGCGATCACAGCTTCCATGTAGAGGAAGGCTGTGATCACCGCCCTTCCCCCTTCACAGAACGGAGATCCGTGTTTACTTACACGGACCTCCGTTCTTTCAGTGCGGGGGGGGGGCATCGCGGGTAGCCGGCGGCGATCGAGTCCGCGGCACCCGCTCCCTGGCCCTCCCCGAACACAGTGAGCACGCAGGCGCGCCTCCGGCGGCGCATGCGCTCACAGTGCGCGATCTCGCAGCTGCCGTCATACGGTTTGCGATATTGAACCACTTTGTCGCCGTCAACTTGCGGTTGACGGTCGGCAAGTGGTTAATCACCACTGGGTTTTTTTATTAAACGAACAAAACAAAAAAAAAGACTAAAACATTTTGAAAAACAAAAAGTTTTTCTCAGCTTTTGTTATAAAATAAGTAATTTTTCTCCTTCACTGATGAGGCTGCACTCACAGGCACTGATGAGGAGGCATTAATATGCAGCACTGATGGGCACTGATGGACACTGATAGGCTGCAATGATGTGCAATGATAGGCAGCACTCATAGGGGGCACTGACTGGAATTACTGATGGGCACCGAAAGCACTGATTGGCATCATTGATGGTCACTACTGATGGGGCTAGGGTTGCCCCCTCATCCCTTTAAAACCGAACACATATTAATTACACAGGTTCTGTGGCTGATTAAGGGGGTAATTAAACTCACTTGGTGCCTTATCTGCATCCAATTAGCCTCAGAACCTGTGTAATTCATATGTGTTTGAGTTTAAAGGGATGAGGTGGAAACCCTGGATGGGGCAGCACTGATATTCATTGCACTGATTATCAGTGCAGATGTCCCAACTGTGAAAAGCCGCTTATCGGCTCTTCTCTCCTCACACGCTGACAGCGTGAAGAGAGAAATGCAGATAACTGCCATTTCCTGTTTACATGTGATCAGCTGTGACTGGACACAGCTGATCACATGGTAAAGAGCCTACGTCTTAGGCCCTTTACCAGGATCAGAGATGCGGTGTGTTCGAGGGATACACCCCACCACTGATCGCCACGCAGCCCATTCTGAAGGATGTCATATGGTGTCCAGTCAGAAGGGTAAAGCCATCGTCCAGCCATCAATCCACTATCAGCCAGGTGGGAAGGTGTGAAATCTGCAGATTCATTAAAATAGTTCCTGGTGATCCTGCTATGAAGGTGCTTCAGGCACTTCCTGTTACTGGGTGACAACGGTTTCACAATTATGCTCCTGTATTGTCCACCCTGTCATATGCGCCCCTAGTGGAGATTAGAAGTAGTCATGCCAACACACTTTGGGTAAGCATGGTCAACCGTTGTCACTGTGGGAAGCCAGTCCAGAGTAATGATATGCAGGTGACGAGGCAGGAAGTGGCCGAATGAGCAAAAAAAGCAAAAGTTTAAAAAAAAAAATTATAAAAAAAGTGTAATGCGTACTATCTACTTGCAATGTTTTTATTTTTAGCAGCACATTGATTCTGTTAGCATCTCCTCTAGGCTTACATTTAGTGCAATAATCTAGATAAGGAAAGCCAGCAAATATATCAGTCTACACTTTTTTCTTGCCTTTGCTGTCCCCTGAGAGCGTTACTCCACTTTCAAGGTTTACAGATTTCGTAGCAAGTGTGTCACTGGCTGCAGGGACCTTTTCTGTTCACATTCACCCTGTTATGTGCTATATTTCTCTTTTTCTTAAATTTTTGAAGGACTGTTTACTTGTATTTGCCCTAAAGACTATTGTTTTATTTGAAACTATACATGTTCATTGAAAGAGCTGGTCACATTGGTCTCTGTTCCGTTACATACTCCTATGTAGGTGCTGGACTGTCTGGGGTGGGCTCCTCCACCAATCAAAGCTTGTCTGGGTGCCTGGCTGTTGATTAGCTTGCTGATAACTAAATCACTGTTTAATTATGTTACTGTTAGCCTCTAGTTTTTCATTAGCTGTACTGTTAGATATGCTGATGATATTACGGTTTAAAATTTGCATTGTTTAGAAAAATGTGATCAAATTCTTATCTGATTTTGTGTGGTATAAATTCTGTGTGAGTTTTCAATAAAAAAAAGTTCCTGTTTGCACCTAAGCTAGTGTCGTCTAGTTTTTGGGCACAATTCCCAGATATAACACCTTGTTCCTGGTTCCAGAGTGGAGGAAGCGGTATCTTGGCAGAGGCAGCCCGTCACGCGGTGACTTCAAAGAGCCACTCATCATGTATCCCTTCCAAGGCTGTATGTAATATAAAAAGCCAGAAGAAGCAAGTCTGCAAATACAGGCTCAACTTAGCTTTTAAAGTTAAGGTGTGCTTCCTACCCAGAGCTATTGCAGTTTTCTCTACACTCTTTCTAAATTCCAATCAGGCTGGAGAAACATGTTATCCAATAACCTTGCACGGGCTGGCTGACTGATGAAATTTTTCAGCAATTCAACAGGCGCTGTCAATTTGCCCATATAGGGTGATATCCCTTTAAGGTCTTTTCCTGAAACCGTTCACCCCCTCCCTTATTTGACAATATTCAGGCCTAGAGAGGGGGGGTAGTAAGACCCTCCATCCTGACAGGAGCTCATACGCTCCCTCTCATACCTTGAAGAACCAGGTGAATTTCACACAGGCTCTAATGGAGGAAGGGATCAGTGGGAAAGCAGCAAAGGTAAGTACAATTGGCCAAAATCCATGGTTGGACACCACTCCGCCAGCTTGACATTCTCTTCCAACTCTCAGGTGTAATGACAGACTCTCTATGATTAAGCCCCAAGACTGAACAAAGCACATCAGTGAATAAGGATTGCGGTAGTGTTTATGTAGTCTGGTACAATAAAGTTGGATTAAAATCCTGGAAATCTCATAGTGCAGCTGCCTGTCTCCTATATGCTCTGTGCATTGAAGGGTCAAGAGGCTTTCAGAAGGTTGAGGGAGCTTTAAGCATTTGTAAACATGAGTTTGATTTCAAAATTGGGACTTTCTAGAAGCCACAAATTATTTTAGAAAAACATTTTCTACACTGTAGGTTTAAAGATTTCTGTATGTCTTTGTAGAGCTATGTGAATGCATACTAAAAACCAGAAAAACTCTTACAAAATTTACATATCATCTAACAAGCAACAGTTCTAATTTAAAAAAAAAAAAAACTATATGTAGCACACTTAAACATTACCAAAATCTTCCAGGAGGAGGTCCAGCTATGGCAAGGCCTGAGGATATTATGGGCAAACCTGTTATAACATGGGTCAGATGAAGGGCATAAAAAAGGATATAATCTTCCAACGGATGTCCAGCTTGCTGTTGATCTCTTGACCCTTCGCTAATTGTCTTTCCTCTTCTAGTTCCTTTGGGTTGGGGAACTGCAGGCCATCTCCCACCATCTCTGAAATGTTTTCGAAGTTAAATTTATCCACCTGGATGGCCATTCTGCGAAGGCAAAAACAGAGGAATTTAACGCCATCTGATTCCTGAAATGTTCTTATCCAAAACTATTGGAGTTGTGTATGTTGTTTGTAACAACTCAGATACTGTCTGTTGTCCATAGTCACCCTTCCATATTAATAAACTACACCAAGAGAAGGAACACAAGATGCTGATTGGTTGCTATGGGTGACACACACACTGGTAGAAAATCCTTGCCTCACCTAACTAGTCAACACAATGATATATATCATAGAGTGTCAAATGTAGTTGGACACCTCTCCAAATGATTGAGTTTCGGTATTTCCAGTGAAAGGTACAGTTAATACTATATCATACAAAAACATTTTAGACAACTGTGCCCTTCCAACTTCATGACAACAGTTTGGGGGAAGATCCTTTTCTGTCCCAGCAGGACTATGCCCCTATGCAAAAGCCAGCTCCATAAAAACATGGTTAGTCAACTGGTGTGGAAGAATTCAAGTGGCCTACTCAGAGCCCTGACCTCAACCCTACTGAACACTGTTCGGCTCAAGTGGAAGGCCAGTTACTTGACCTCACAAATACTCTTTTAGATAAATGGACGCATACTCCTGCAGATGCTCCAAATTCTACTGGAAAGTCTTCTCAGAATAGAGACTATTATATCTACAAATGGGGGTTCATATTAATGACTATGTTTGGAAATGTGATGTCTATCAAGTTCACAATCCCCTACATACACAAAAAAATATGACCATGAGAAGGAGGTTCTGTATATACCAAATCAAACTGTACTACATTGCACAAGCAATGACATGCTAAACTCATAGGTGTGATGGTCAAGTGTCCCACAAAAGTTTGGTCATATAGTATATAAGGCCAAAGCTGGCCATACATTATACAATTTTCTTATTCAATTTCCTTTAGATTTACCTTTCAACTATGTATCGCAAGGGCGTGCCTGATTGCATACAAATTAAAAGTGTTTAAGTTTAACCTCGTATTTTGGTAAATCTAAAAGAAAATTGAGCAAGAACATTGTAAAGCCTTAGGATATCAACAGAATAGGTACGCTGATTTGCTGATCTAGCCAACAATCTCTGGTCTAGACGAAACATCCACTGCTCAACAATACATCAGACACCCACTGCCCCACAACTCTTTGCATGAACAATCCACTGAACCTTTCTCCCAACAATTAATACTGATATTTCTCCCCTTGATTGAAGCGTAACTAAAGGCAAAACTTTTCATTATGGATGACGGACGGTTATAACTCTTGTCATTTTTTTTTTTTGCCATCTGTCTCCCAGTGGGGATATTTCCCTTCACTTCCTGGTCCCATGGGCAGAACAGGAAGTGAGAGGAAATCCCTCCAAAGTGAGGGAATTCCGGTGTGTCACTAGGGTCACCAGAACTAAGGTCTCCATTGTAAGATTGCCCATCTATTATTGTTCTGATGTCAACCCAAAATTTGGGACTATCTTTCACTTTTAGGCCTCATACACACGGACGTTTTTTGACGCCGGCGTTTTCTGGCGTTTTTTGCAGCTCTCCGTGTTAGTCAATAGCCCCATAAAAACGTCGGCGTTTTTGAGCTGTAGATGGCGTCGGCGTTAGTGAGCTGAAAGTAGAACCCACGGCCATCGCGTTCTGAGACTGTAACGTTTTGGCGTTTTTTGACGCAGACGCCGCAAAACGCCAACTAATATTGTACCGGCGTTTTCCAGCGTTTTTTGACGCCAACGTTTTTAGGTTGAAATATAGCAGAGGGATGATTTTTTTTAAAAAACGCCTATTGACGCCGACGCTCACGAACACTCACTAACGCCGATGCATAACGCCGAAAAATGCTGATATTTTTTCCTTGACGTCGGGCCCGACATTTTGTGTATTTTTAAAGATACGCCCGTGTGTATGAGGCCTTAATGATGACGGTAAACAGGACAAGTAGAGAAGGTGAATCTTCAAAGGCACCGATAAAACCTGACAGGTGTTCTAATCCCTCTCCACTCTATCCAAAGCTAAAAAAAAAAAAAAAAAATCCTGTAGTTAAACTTTAGAAATTTGTAGAAGCAGCATATCATTGATTACAAGAGACATTCATTTCTGTTATCATGGGACACTTTTGAAATGTTAACAATGATCCCATTGAGCTGCCAATCCAAGCATACACAAATATATTCACAGCATTAGGTTCAGAAGCTGAATTGCAACACTAAGACCCCTTTGACACTGAGGCAGTTTTCAGGTGCTTTTGTGCTAAAAACTGCCTCTCATTCATTTCAATGTGTGCTTTCACACTGGGCGGTGCGCTTGCAGGGCAGTCAAAAAAGTCCTTCAAGCAGCATCTTTGAAGCACTTTAAAAATCGCCTCAAAAACGCCCCTGAAATGAATGTGCAGCGCTTCCAAAGTGCCTTAAAAGCTTCAAAAGTTCTGCAAAACAGGTCTTTTTTTTGCTTTTTTTAAGGTCACGTGACCTTAAAAAAAGTGCACCGCTAGCGCCTTACAAGCTACGCAAAAACGCAGCTAAAGCACCACAAAAATGGCCAGCGTTTTAGTGGCAGTTTTTGAAGCGCATCAGTGTGGAAGGAGTCTAAAGGCCCATGCACATCTATTTGCTCTGTTGCCGCACCTTGCCACACATTCTCATGCATCGCATAACAGGAAGCGTCCAAACAAGAACCTGCATAGTAAGATCACCAGGTATAACTCTTTTTTATATAATCACCAGGTAATATTTTCATGTATCTGAATCTTTATAAAGATTGAAAACTACTTTTAAAAATCACATTTTCATACTAAACCTTACATGAGATCTTAATGATCGGGTTTCCTTCTACTTTAAGTTGATCACATTTTTATGTTAATGCCCTTTAAATAAAAGTCCCATACAAAAAAAAAAAGCTGTAAAGGCATACAGTACTTGGACTTTTGGTTCCCCCGCACCAAGCAGGTCAAAGAAGTTACCCAACTATGACTCTCCCATTAATAGTGAAAGGTGGCGCCGATGATCATGAACAGCACAAGGGGCTTCATGCACTCCATTTACACTTCGCACAAAGCAAAAATCAATGAGCCAGAGAAGAATAAATTAACTATATTAAATATAATAAAAGTCTATTTGTACTACAATTACGAGAGGAAAGACAGAGATAGTGAACTACAGGTTTAAAGTAGTACATTACAGCATTGCAAATGTTTAACAAGCAATTAAAAGCTAATTAAACAACATAAAGTGCGGCTTGTTTTTGGACTGACTTCAACACGGAAAACAAAGCTTAGTTAAAAAAAACAACAAAGGGAGGAAAATAATTAAAGAATTCATTTCATCTCAACCAAATTAATTCCCATCGAGGTTCCTTGCTGTACAACACATCATCATTTTTAAGAAGGTCAATATTAGAATGTGTTTATTTTATAGAGGAACTGAAAAATGAAAAAAAAATACAGTAAATTGGGCCATTTAACCCTTTTACGGCTGGATCAAAATTTCTATTTATCACACATAAAATGAGCATTTTTGAACGTGAAAATTTATTGTAATCCACAGCAAAAAAATGATGTTCTCTGAGAGCTGGAAACCTATAGAATTAAATAATTGTAGATGCAAATTTTTATGTTAAACAACATTTACGGAAATGGTCAATGAAATGTATTTTTTTAATTAAATACCAAAATATTATATTTATACATGTATGTAAAAAAGCACAATATATATATATGTTTATATTGTATATGCCAAAGCCTTACAATTGTGTGCAGAACTGCAAAAAGCTATTATATCCCCAAATTGTCCATAGACAATTCCTTACAATATTTCACAGGTCATCAATTTAGAATTAACTGTAAATGAAAATTAAGGTCTCAGGTGGCATGCAGGGAGTGTAGTGCAGTTTTCAAGCGTATGTGTATCCTAGATGCATGCATGGGGACAGATTTTTTTTTTTGTCTTAATTTAACATTTTATTTTTTTCACTTTCACTTAGCATTATTATCACAAGGGAGCCACCAATCCCCTATACTGATGAGTAGAGTAGACTCGCTCCCTCAATGACAGTTGAAAGCCGCCATGTAAATAAACAGACAGTTGACTCAGTGTTTATAAACATTGTTCAGACATTAGATCGAGAGATACAAAGTAAGATTGTTACTTTTCTAGCTACTCTGTTTCATTCATCTGCAGATCAAAGGAATGCATCCTCACCATGTTTCTCGGGCTCTGCATGCCCATCAATAGACCCAGGTCTGGCATGGAGAATGCTGCTGGATTGAGAGGAGGAAGATCAGTTAATGTTTGTTTCCTGATCTCCCCTTCCTGCTAATGACCCGGAAGTGACATACAAAACGTCACTTCCAGTTCCTGGTGTCACTTTCCACAGCCAGTAATGGCTGGGAAAGAAGCTAATGGAGCGTTATCTGTACTCCATTAGCTCCACTGGAGGGCAGGTGAGACACCAGGGATCTTCTATATCCCTGATGTCTCATAAAAGAGAAGCTGTCAAAAACCTCTCAAAGAAATTTTTGAGCCCCCTCCCCACAAGCATGAAAAGAAATACATGCATCAGAAGGCCCTGTGCACGAAAACAGTGGCTGCAATACACATATCGTCCCACATTCCGGAGTGTTGTGCTTTAAAAGCGGTGCCTATGGAAAATATAGGATACTGAATTTTATCTTCGGTTCACGGGTGCATGCAATTTTGCAACTCAATTTTCAATTTTCCAAAGAATCAGGTAATATAACTGTGTTTATGTGCCCTAAAATGAACTTTAGTGTATTTTTTCTCTATTTTTTCTCTATTTTTCCACTATTTTTCTTCTTTAGGGTGTCTGCTTTTAGAAAATATTGAATGTTTTGGGGGGTTTTAACAAATCTTTTTTAAGCACGTGTGCAAAAAGTGCAAAATTTGCTCTGGCACTGATAGTGTTAAAGCATCCATATTTTCCTATATACAGTGGCAATAATAATTATTTGATCCCCTGCAGATATTGTAAGTTTGCTCACTTACAAAGAAATGAAGGGTCTATCATTTTTATCATAGTATTTTATATGATAGAGACAGAATATCAACCAAAAACCCAGAAAAAATACAGGATACAAATGCTATAAATTGAGTTGCAGTTCAGCGAGTAAAATAAGTATTTGATCCCCATGCAAAACATGACTTAGTAGTTGGTGGAGAAACTCTTGATGGCAAGCACAGAGGTAAGATGTTTCTTGTAGTTGGTGACCAGGTTTGCACATCTCAGGAGGGATTTTGGTCCACTCTTCTTTACAGATCTTCTCTAAATCTTTAAGGTTTTTTGGCTGTCACTTGGCAAGTTTCAGCTCCCCCCATAAATTTTCTATAGGATTAAGGTCTGGAGACTGGCTAGGCCACTCCATGACCTTAACCCCTTCCTTACCGGCGTATAGGAATTATACGTCGACAAGGTGTACTCCCCATCCTAACAGGCCGTCATATGATGTCCTCCCTATTTCGCCGCTCTGCGGGCCCCCAGTGGCCCCCAGTGGCCCGCATCGCGGCGATCGGGGATCAGCCGTGTCCCTCGGGACCCCGGCCTTCCTTGATCGGGGTAAAGAGCCAATGAAATTGGCTCTTTACCACATGACCGGCTGTGTCCTATCACAGCCGGTCACTTCCGACAATAACAAAGAGCGGCGTGCACACTAGTCGTGCGCGCCCCGTGCAGCGCGGCGATCGGGGTTCGGGCTTGTCCCTCGGACAAAGCCCAACCCCGATCAGTGTAAAGAGCCAATGATATTGGCTCTTTACCACGTGACCGGCTGTGTCCAATCACAGCCGGTGATTGGCTGTGTCCAATCACAGCCGGTCACAGAATGAGCAGAATCCGCAGTAACGAGCTGTTACTGGGTTTTCCTCTTCACACACCGATCGTGTGTGAGGAGGAGATAGCGGTAACAGCTCGTTACCACTTACTGTGTGCACTAATCCCACTGATTGCCCCCCCCCAATAAAGAGTACCTGTCACCACCCCATCAAAGTACCTGTCACAGCCCAGCTAGCCACACACTT
>BLSH010192566.1:460839-473942 GCA_018402905.1 Glandirana rugosa | reverse complement strand
GATATTAACCGGTCTGCAGGCTCACAATGTAAACAGATACGTTCCGGCATGCTAATTATAACCAGCAAGATTAATCAACCTCCCCGGGGAGGCAATTGAGGATTCTAAACAATAAGACACACGGCGGCTTCAATCGAGTAAACAAATATGAACAGAGGAGGCATTATTGGGTCCAGGGAAGGGAGTGGGCAGCCCTGAAGATAGTAGGTGAAGTTCACGCGGTTGCATTTCCATTTTTTAGGCTCTGATCACATCTGAGCATCAGTGGAAAATTGCACAGTGCACAAAAACGTGTCCTTATTGTATTAGTGCTGTGGTGCCATGCAATGATGATGACACTCCAATGCACACAAGGCACATGGAGGTTGATTTACTAAAACTGGAGAGTGCAAAATCTGGTGCAGCTCTGCATGGTGGCCAATCAGCTTCTAGGTTTTATTGTTAAAGCTTAACTGAACAAGCTGATTGGCCACCATGCACACCTGCACCCGATTTTGCACTCCCCAGTTTTAGTAAATCAACCCCATGGTAAAAAAGTAATGTGTTCTGGTGCAAGCCCTTTTTTTGCACAGGTTTATTGCTTTACAAAAATAGAAAGTTTTGGGACTTGATGATGCAGGCAATAACACAAATATAAAAGATAACACTTTATTGACATGGGTGGAAAACCCCATAGTAGTAGGTAAATACATAAAGAGTAATAATCGTTTAACATGCAGGACACATCATGAAAAGCAAAAAACAAAACTGCACATAAATGGGACCATAACATAAAAGCAAATTGGATCATGAAAGCAATATACAATATACATAGATGTGATAAAGTAAAACCATATTAGATGGAAATGGGATGTTGATAGAGCCATGTGTGGAATATAGGCTGCATCCTGTACAGTTCGACGCGTTTCGTCGATAAATACCACTCATCAGGAGCAGATGCTACAATTATCTATAAAGAATGTAATAAGATATAAGGAGATGTATAATAGTCTAAATGGAAACCCATATTATGTGAGAGATGTGAAAAGAATGAATGGACCAGTCTATTTAAATAAAAGGCCTACCCTAATGCAGCACATGTGTATTAAATCAGAGCTTCATTCAAAAACTGACGTCCCTCTGGTTCGCTCCCTCTCGCCAGCTAGAGTTACAGTTTTTTTGGAGGGGGGAGGGGTGGAATTTAGTGATTTTTGTTGGTACCCGCTCCCACTTCTACAATCCTCGCCTAGGTGAGGATGACAGACCTTGCCCCACCCCCTACCCTCCAACATCTTTATGGGACATGTCATATGTCATAGAAAGCTGCAGGACAGTTCCCAAAGCATGGTGCACGCTTGTACATGTGCAGTGGGGTGCCAGCTGTGGTTTCTCAGAAAGCCTTCTCCCGCATCCAAGATGGCGGTGCCGAGGACCCACAGCGGTAAGAAGAAATGACTGCAGGAAGACAGCGCCAGATCCCGGGCAATGTTAAGCACCTGACTTTTAAAGTGGTTGTAAAGCCACTTTTCTTCTTCCTATAATCCAATGTTTTATACTAGAATATGTGCCCCAGTGCATATTGTTTAAAAAAAAAAAAAAATGGCGCTTCATAACTAATTTCAGAGCGCCCCTCAGGGCTCACGTGACCACCCACCGCCGACAATACCCGGCTGACGTCAGCCGGGAGGAGGGGTGGAGAGCTGCGGGCAGTCACGTGAGCGCCGGGCAGCATTCTGAAATTAGGCATGAAGTGCCAATTTTTTTTTTATAAACAACATACACTGAGGCACATACTTTAATATCAAAAGAGTACAAATAAGCAAATCTGCGCTACAAACACATAAATAGTACAGCAGCTGACATAATTTTGATTGATCCTCAAAACATAATAAGTAGTCCAATATGCAGCGCTCAATAATAATAGTCCATAAGATAAAGCCCAAAAGGAGAAGGTAGAAATCCCAGCACCAGCTTCAGTGTGAATCGGAAGCACACCACACCACTGTGTACAACAATCGCCTTACCAGATCCACAGTAAAGTAGCGCATATGAACCTATATCAAACTCCTTGCAATCTTCCAGGCTAGGGCATCCACCAAGACTGACAAATAAACTCCTCCCTGCAAAATACCACCAAAGTCTCAGAAGCTCCTGTTCCGGGCTGTGCTAATTCCTCTGAGCTGGAGAAGCTTGGTGGGCTCTGGCTCTAATAATGTGCTTCCAAAAAAAAAAGCCCATTGAAATCCATGCGGCCGGATGCGTGGATTAGGGGATCGGCACCCCTAATGGACGGGCCACCACTGTTCTGCACTGAAAGCGTGCTCATAGACATCTTTTGGTCTCAAGTCACAATCAGGAACCAGTGGGACAGGCTCCTGATCATCAAGTGACCAATGTAAAAGCCAATCACAGCGGTCTAGCGGGGGAAAACCTCCCCTGTCCCTTGGGGCATAGAAGAAAAAAATAACATTTAAAAGGACACCATAGCTGGGCAGGAAGGGGTTAAAATGCAAATGTGTTTCTCCATGTCGACCGGTGTAATCCATATGTTAAAGAGGTTAAAATGCAAATATGTGAAAAGGGCTCAACTCAGATCTTAGACTTGGAGTCTTGGCTGTAGAGTTTCCTCTAGGGGCCAAGTCACACTCGTGCGTTATGGAAATGCATGTGTGGTGCATTGCAGTGCCATGCACAGTTAATGGCACCCCTGCACACTGTGCAGTAGCTGCATTCCTCTGTTAATATGATGACCGCCCATTTGGTGCATGTTTAGTTTTACTTTCGCTTGCTTTCTTGCTTTTCATTTAAGAGTTTCTCTGTCAGGAAGCGTCATGGAGAATTCGGGGCAGAATGCCCATTCCTGTGCACAGGTGCACGCGCACACATGGCAGGTGCGCACAGGGACAGTCTTGGCGCCTTAACATGCTATTTAAACTGGACAACACCATGCAGCCGGTGCTGTCCTTTCTACAGCGTTACCCGTGTCCCCAGCTTTGAGTTTCCTGTTCCTGTGACCCCGGCCCGTCTTCTGTTCCTGCTTTGCCTTCCGTCTGCACCAACCCCGGCTTGTCTACGACCACTCTTCTGTCTGATCCCTGTGTACCATGCTGCCAGCCTGTTGACGACTTTGTTTGTACCCGACTATTCTCTTGCCTGCTCCACCTGTACCACACTGCCCACCTGTTGCCAACTCGGACTGTGCCACTACACAATCAACTGGCCACGAGCCAAGGAGTAACCCTCCACGCTTGCACCAGTGACCCATCCAAGCCCTCGCGCCTCCCTGCACTCTCAAACTCCCTGTCAGCACTACAAGGGGTTCCGGAATCAGGGTGGTAAGAGAGGCTGCCCCCTGCTTAAATCAGACTCCACCACAAGGTGCGTAACATTCTCTTTGAAAGTTCCAGACTTAATTAAGTATTTCTCTATGGCTAAACAATGAACAAACTTTATTTATAAGCATCAAAGTTGGAATGGAATGGTCTCTATTATTATAATAGAATTAGAGCGATTAAATTCTCGCACAAGTCTTGCGTTATGAAAGGAACCAATGAATGACAGACAGAGATTGCGTTTTTATATAGGTTACTTTAACTTTTGCGACATTGATTTACAGTTTCATTTTTCGATATGTTCAATATTTCAAAACGTTAGCAATTTTATATATTTTTCAAAACTCCCACGGCACACCTGCAAATCTCACGCACACCTGCAAATCTCACGCGGCACACAGTTTGAGAATCGCTGATCTAGCACTTTGCTTCCCACCCTGACTGTCCCTGGCATGCCTTTCATTGACTGGTTTTCAATGATGGAGGTTCAGCATCACATGACCTAGGATGGTCTGCATGCAAATAAAGTTGGAACGCCTGCTCATCTAGACTGACACCCACCCTTCAAGGCATTTTGATGTTTGCATAACTCCTCCCACTGCCTGTATCTCAGGTGATGTCGCTTGCTCCCCCCCCCCCCCCCCCGCCCCCAAGGTCCCTTCCATTTGACCAGGAATTGGGTTGAGCCTCCCCTCTTCCTGCAAGCAAGAATAGCTTCTAACTCAAACTCCTCCTCTCCATCCACAAGAACTGACCTTGGTGGAGCCGCCTTCCGTCCCGGGAAGGGATCCTGGGTCACCGGCTTCAGTAGCGTGACATGAAACACCGGGTGAACACGCATGGATGGAGGAAGGGACAGCTCGTACGCCACCTTATTGATTCTCCTTTTCACAGGAAAAGGTCCGATGAACAACCCCCCCCCCCCCCCGAAAGGTGGCAAATGTGGCAGCGGAGGGGGGGGAAGGCAAACAAGCGGAGCTTCTCCTTTTGGGTGGAGCCCCGCTTTCAGGTTGACATTATGGATGCAAACTAGGATACTGACCGGAGTCCACTCCCTAGATTGAACACCATTTCAATACATAAGGTTTTATGGAGTGGAAAGACCGGGAATACGGGCCTGTGAAAACACCAACTGTTCTAATTTCAAGAAACTTTGAAGGATTCCAATTCTAGTCGAAGATGTTAGACTTGTATAAAAAGCTGAAATATTCAAAACTGAAAACCTGGGGGGGGCTGGTGGAAGCCAATAAGCCCGCTGTCACCAAACCTTTATAAATAGCTCCTTTAATATCTCTTTTCTTCATAAAATGCTCCCTTTAGGCAAACAGAACTCTTCAGAGTAATGAGGTTTGGAGTGTAGAGAAGTGCATGTGGATTACCAATGACTCAGCAGTCAGGGCCCCTCGTATTAAACTTAGATTTCTGTGATTCATTTTATATTGATTTACATTAGAGAAGGTCGTGGTGCCAAAACCCTCTCCATCTTCTGAATACAGCTCGGCCTCACAAATATGATGATACACAGAGCTTGGCTGCAGCTAGAGTTCCCCTTTATACGACCACCGTACAAGACTGGGGTCATTCTGCCCATGCCCTTTGCTGTCTGACTATTCGGGATGAGCTTAATGTTCGGTTCGAATGCCCAAACATTTACTCATCCGTCAGGAACCAAATGTCATATAATAGCGGTATCACTACCAGCTTCCCGCTGTCAATGGTTGTTAACCCTTTCCCACCAAGCGTGCATACTGTATATATGCAATGCCAGGAGAAGGTCATCTAGAGCCCAGGGTGAACATGCCAACCCCCCCAAGATGTATGAGCCTTGTGTGTCAGCAAAAATCCCCCCCCCAAAAAACACTGAGCCCTAATCTGCATGCTTACCCCCTAAGCATAAATCCCCCCTCCACTCAGTACAAATCTCACTCCTCCTAGCGCATATCCTCTATAACTCAAAAAGAATAGCAATGGTATTATGGGACAAACAGCCACTCCATCCCTCATTAATTAACCACTTCCCTACCAGGCCAATTCTGACACTTCGCTCCTTCAGCTAAGGCCTCATACACACGAAACAAAAATCAGCGTCAACTAGATCTCATATATTGCCAAAATCCTACCCGACAAACTATGTGGTTCTCTTTTAAAGATCTGATAAGATAGGTGTGACAGTATGTGTGTTAAGAATGTTATATATCCCTGTTTGGCTGTCCACACGATGTAATGTGGCCAGAACCATGTGTTTGTATTGTCAGTAGCATCCTTTTCAATAAAAACTGTTAGAAGAAAAAAAAAAAATCAGCATCAAAAATGCGATTTCGTCAGCGTTTTGCATCTGCGTTAATGAGCGTCAGCGCTACATCGCGTTTTGTTAATAAAAACATTCCACTGCTATTTTTGAACCTGAAAACGCTGGCGCTAAAAATGCCGGTTAACCACTTCAGCCCCGGAAGGATTTCCAGCTTTAGGACCGGAGCCCTTTTTGCGATTCGGCGCTGAGTCGCTTTAAATGAAAATTGCGTGGTCGTGCGACGTTGTACCCAAACGAAATTTGCATCCTTTTTTTCCCACAAACAGAGCTTTCTTTTGGTGGCATTTGATCACCTCTGCGTCATTTCTGATCGCCGCTATTAACAAAAGAAGAGCGACAATTTTGCAAAAAACCCACATTTCTTACTTTTTGCTAAAATACAAACCCCAAAAAAAAATATAAAAAAACATTTTTTTTCACCGTTTTTGGCCGATTTATATTCTTCCTCATATTTGCGATAAAAAAAATCGCAATCGGCGTTTATTGATTGGTTTGTGCAAAAGTGGCCACGTTTACGGATGATGAGAATTCATTTTTGGGGTTTTTATTTTTTACTAGTAATGGTGGCGATTTGCGATTTTTAGCGGTACTGCGATATTTCAGCGGACATGTCGGAACATTTTGACACTTTTTTGGGATCATTGGCATTTATACAGCGATCAATGCTATAAAAATGCACTGATTACTGTGTAAATGTCATTGGCAGTGAAGGGGTTAACCTGCAGGGGGCGCTCTAAGGGTTAACTGTGTTCCCTGGGCGTGTTCTAACTGTGGGGGGACTGCCCTAGCTGGGGAAGGGAAGTGGTCACACTGATCACAGCCCTTCCCCCTTCACAGAACGGAGGTCCATGTTTACTTACACGGACCTCCGTTCTTTCACTCCAGGGGGGGTATCGCGGGTAGCCGGCAGCAATCGAAGCCGCCGCACCCGCTCCCTGGCCCTCCCCGAACACAGTGAGCGCGCGGGAGCGCCTCGGGTGGCGCGTGCGTGCTCACAGTGCGCGTTATCGCAGCCGCCGTCGTATGATAACGAACCACCTTGTCGCCGTCAACCTGCGGTTGGCAGTCGGCAAGTGGTTAATGTCGCTATGGCATTAATGCACATTTGTGAGCGTTAGTGAGCATTCTGACGGCTCAGCGTCAAAATGATACGGCCTCCGAACACACAGGTCCTGCGTTCGATGTACAGCTTAAGAACGCCATCTACAGCTCAAAAACGTCAGCGTTGGTATGGGGCCACTGAATAACATGGAGATCTGAAAAAAAAACGCTAAAAAACATGGCGGTAAAAAACGTTTGTGTGTATGAGGCCTAAAAATCATCATTCTTTGGCTAGAAAATTACTCAGAACCCCCAAACATTATATATATGTTTTCTTTTACCAGAGACCCTAGGGAATAAAATGGTGGCCGTTGCAACTTTTTATCTCGCACGGCATTTGTGCAGTAATTTTTCAAACGCGTTTTATTTTTTGAAAAAAAAAAAACAACAGTTTCTTGCATTAAAAAAAAAACAGTAAAGTTAGCCCAATTTTTTTCATAATGTAAACGATGATATTACGCCGAGTAAATAGATACCGAACGTGTCACGCTTTGAAATTGCGTACACGCGTGGAATGGCGCCAAACTTCGGTACTTAAAAACCCCCACAGACGACGCTATTAACAATTTTACAGGTTACCAGTTTAGAGTTACGGAGGAGGTTTAGCGCTAGAATTATTTCTCTCACTCTAACGTTCACAGCAATACACATCACATCACGATGTGAACATTGTTTACATATGTGGGCGCCACGAGTGCACGAGGTCGCTTCTGCGTGCCAGCACACAAGGACGGGGGGGGTTCATTTTTTTTTTTATTGATTATTTTACTTTTTTTTATTTTGACACTTTCTTTTGATCACTTTTATTCCTATTAACATCCCTAGGAATAGTGTGTGACAGGTCCTCTTTACAGCGAGATTTGGGGTCAATAAGTCCCCGGATTTCGCCTCTAGGCTGGGAAGCCTGGAAAAAACAAAAAACGATCCAGGCTTCCCAGCTAAAGCGGCGGCATTTTTTCAAATGCAGAGGGCGTGATGTCATAACATTGCGCCCGGCCTCCGAAAGATCATAGAGACGTCCGGGGCAATCTGGCCCACCGGATGCTCTATGGTAATCTTCCGGGAAGGACCGATTCCTTCTCCCTGACACTGATCGTACAGGCGAGCAGGGAGAAGCACTGGAAGGAGGTGGGGGGGGTCCCCTTTCGCTGCCTGTAAGAATGATCAAGCGGCTGAACAGCCACTATGATTGTTCTTACAGTGCGTGGAATCGCCAGAGATAAAGAAGATACCTGAATGGTGCCTGTAGCTGCATCCATCATTCAGATATCCCCACTCAAAGTCCATAACGTCATATGACGTCGCTGGGCGGGAAATGCTTAAATAGCAAAAAAGCATCTCCCATGGGACTTTGCTGCAGCAACAGAAATCACAAAAACACATTTTTTTGGGAAAAAAAAGAAAGATTTGTCTTTATTATACAACATATTGCAAAATTTGATTCCAATTTTTTTGAAAAAACAGAGATTGCTGGTTTATTACATTTCATGTCCTAACAATTTCCATATGTGACGCATCTAATGCCAACCACACAGGTGGCAGAATTCACCATACACTGCATTGAAGATGTTCAAAACTATAATGCAAAACCACCAGCGATTTCCAACGCGTTTAAGCCACATATAACTTCTTCAGGGTGTAACATGGTGGAAGCAAATAAAATGGACATAAACACAAGTTTAAGCCAGCAGTTAAAAACCACAGTCCACCCGAGTCTCAAAGTTGGAAAAGGGCCTAGGCACCCACAGGGGATCGGTGATCGTTAAAGAGGAAGCCTGTTACGTACCAGGTAGGGAGCCTGACGGCAGGGGACGGCCTCTCCTACGACCCCGGTTCGAGGGACCGCTGAGGTTGAGACAGCGGCCACACGAGCACAGTGAGGTATGAGTGCCTGTGACAGTCCACTGATGTTCGCCAGCAGGTGGTCCACAGGATTGCTGGAGGAGGAGATGACCTGTGGGTGGAAGGCACAATTAGATAGGAGCGACCCAGTGGAGCTGGGAAGCTGCTGAGCTGGAAGCCACTGAGGTCCGGATAGCAACAGGCACTGGGACGGAGTCAGGTGAAGGCAGGTTCGGCAACAAGCTGGCGGTGCGGTACAGAAGGAGCAGGCAGGAGGGTAGTCGGGTCCAAGCAGGGTTGTCAACAGGCGGGCAGCAGGGTATCAGAGGGTCAGGCAGGAACGTGGTCGTAGACAAGCCAGGGTCGGGTGCAGGCAGATAGCAGGAGGGTCGTAGGCAAGCCGGGTCGGAGACAGGTTCAGAACTGGTTATCGGGTTGCAGGTTGGTACAAGTAACGCTGTAGATCAGACAGCACCTGCTACAGGGTGCAAACTGTTTAAATAGAGCTGCCCGGCACCCCGCCTCCTCTGGAAGCGTGAGGAAAGCACAACAAAGTGCAAACAAGTCCTCAGTACAGTCTTCTTCTAACAAAGCGACTCACATGAGATCCACCAGAGGGGATTTGCATCCAAAAAAGGGGAACAAATTTCCATAGATCACCTGACTGAGAAAACAATAGCCATATAGGGACAGACAAACCAGTCCCAAAAAAGAAGTGCCTGACCCCACAAATGCGCCTCTGTAAGAATGGTCAAACATTCCCATAGACACTCCTAAGCCTTGTGGACAGCCTTCCCAGAAGAGTTGAAGCTGTTATAGCTGCAAAGGGTGGGCCAACTCAATATTGAACCCTACGGACTAAGACTGGGATACTATTAAAATTCATGTGCATGTAAAATCAGGTGTCCCAATACTTTTGGTAATATAGTGTGTGTGTGTGTGTATATATATATATATATATATATATATATATATATATATAAAGTGGATATAAAAAGTCTACACACCCCTGTTAAAATGTCAGGTTTCTGTGATGTAAAAAATGAGACAAAGATAAATAATTTCAGAACTTTTTCCACCTTTAATGTGACCTATAAGCTGTACAACTCAGTTGAACAACAAACTCAAATCTTTTAGGTGGAGGGAAGTAAAAACAAAAAAATAAAAATAATATGGTTGCATAAGTGTGCACACCCTTAAATGAATACTTTGTTGAAGCACCTTTTGATTTTATTACAGCACTCAGTCATTTTTGGGTAGGAGTCTATCAGCATGGCACACCTTGACTTGGCAATATTTGCCCACTCTTCTTTGAAAAAACCCTCCACGTCTGTCAGATTGCGAGGGCATCTACTGTGCCCAGCCCTCTTCAGATCACCCCACAGATTTTCAATGGGATTCAGGTCTGGGCTCTGGCTGGGCCATTCCAGAACTTTAATCTTCTTCTTGTGAAGCCATTCCTTTGTTGATTTGGATGGATGCTTTGGGTCGTTGTGCAGAAAGATGAAGTTCCTCTTCATGTTCAGCTTTCTAGCAGAAGCCTGAAGGTTTTGTGCCAATATTGAATTGTTCATAATTCCCTCTACCTTGACTAAGCAGTCCCGCTAAAAATCGCTGATCGCAGCCATTACTAGTAAAAACAGTAAAAAAATAAAAAGTCCACAAATCTATCCCATAGATTGTAGACACAATAACTTTTGCACAAGCCAATCAATATACGCTTATTAGGGTTATTTTTACCAAAAGTATGTAGCAGAATACATATTGGCCTAAACTGATGAAGAAATTGGATTTTTTACATTTTTATATTGGATATGTATTATAGCAGAAAGTAAAAAATATTGTTTTCTTTTTAATTGTCGCTCTTTTTTTGTTTATAGTGCAAAAAATAAAAACCGCAGAGGCGATCAAATTCCACCAAAAGAAAGCTCTATTTGTGGGAAAAAAGGACGTCAATTTTGTTTCGCAATTGTCAGTTAAAATAACGCCATATCGCAAAAAATGGCCTGGTCAGGAAGAGGGTAAAACCTTCCCGGGCTGAGGTGGTTAAAAAACAAACAAAAAAAAAAACAAACTTTATATTTACCTGCTCTGTGTAATGGTTTTGCACAGAGCAGCCTAAATCCTCTCCCTTTTTTGGTCCCCCGCTGACGGTCCTGGCTCCATTCACACACAGAGCGTGGCTTGACCCCGTACCCAGCTCTCTCCTCATTGGCTCACTGGCAGGAGCAGGAGCCAACGGCTCCTGTGTGAGGCGATGAGAAAAGAGACCTGGGAGAGCTGCTGCTCTCATGCACATAGCTGAATCGAGATGGGGCTCAGGTAAGTATAAAGGGGAGATGCGTTAAGATAAGTGAAGTTATGTGAGGCGAGGTGGTAGACGGATGCTATTCATTTGGAATGGACTAAAGGGGATTCCGGCCCGGGCTTTACCAGCCACCGTGGCAGGGCTGCTTCCGGACCGAATTTGGTCCACTGAAGTCCTCTACCAGCTGTGGCTTAAATAAACCAGGAAGAGAGCACAGGTTTGCTCTGCCCTGGGACTCTGAGGAAGGAAAGGTTTGCATTTGTTTCTCTTTTGTGGGTGTCTGGGAGAAGTCCTTCACCGCTTAGAGAGGTATGCAGAAATGTTTAGTTAGAGCCGGGATGGCAAGGATTTATTTTACGTTTTGTTTGTTTTGAATGCAACCTTACTACTAATAAACCTGGCTGAAAGCCAGATTTTAAGAAACTGCTGTCTCCAACTGCCTTCATCCCAGGGAGGGTGATCCCCACAAAGAGCCAATCCCTCACACCCCAAACCTCTTCTGGGGTCCCCCATCGGGCTCTCAGCTCCTCCTCTTCTGCTTGTGCCCCAACAGCAAGCTGTGTGCAGAGCGTGCAGGCAAGCCCCTGAGCCAGGCAGTGTGCATCTATAGACACACACAGTACGGCTCGGCCCCACCCCCTCACATGATTTGATTGACAGCAACAGGAGCAAATGGTTCCCTCTGCCTGTGTGTCCTGTGAGAAGAGGACCAGAGACCAGTGCCGCTGCAGATGAGCACAGCACTGGATCGAGAGAAGGCTCGGGTAAGTATTTAGGGAGGGGTGGGGGGTTAGGGAAAAAAATTACTAGGGCATTTTCTTACCTTAAGCGGAACTAAGAGGGTTAATACTCACTCGCCAGCATCTTATTCTGTGTGCCGGTCTCTGCCTATCTTCATTGGCTGGTGCAGGATGACGTCACACCCTGTACATACACAAAAGTGACCCATCCCAGCAAGCAGGGATCAGCCCGGTGCATGCGCAGCTCAACTTACAGTGATGGAGAAGACAGTGAACATGAAGGTGGGGGCATTTTATTGCAAAACAGACATTGCATGTCTCTTCCACAATATAAGCCTGTTCGCTGTTTGTAACAGTGGAGCTTTAGGAAAAGAAAAAAGCTTTAGCTTTAGGAGTCCCCCCCACCACCCCCAACCCCCTACCCCCTGCCCCAGATGCATGGATTCCAATCAGGGTTTTTTTTTATTGAAGCAAGTGATTGGAGCCAGAGGCTCGAATAGGCTTCAAAAAATCGGGGCGCCCACCCTTTTTTTAAGCCTATTTGAGCCCACCCAGTTGTGTGACAATAGCGAAAGAATATTCAATTGGCCAAAAGTGTTTCAACTGACCTAGGAGGAGGGAGGCGCACGGCCGTCACCCTGGAGGGAAGCACTGCCCACGCCATAGATGTGGTAAGTACCGGGCTCGTAACCGACCTCCAAGGGGGGTTGCTGATGACCCGGCCTACCGACAGACCAGACCGGGGGTGGGGGAATGGTGTGGGTGACCCGACCGACTGGGTGGGGGTGGCTGTGGATGCACTGTTTGCCAACCCCCAAAAGGTTTACCACCAACCGCCACTGATTGACAGTAGACGACTTCAATGCTTTAGCCAAAAAAAATCATTCAATATAAATAATAAAAAGAAAAAAAAATGAAAACATTGTATAAAAAATATAAACTAAAAAAAAAGACCAAAAAAAAAAACTTTTTAGAAGGTTAAAAAAAAAGGCAGATCCATAGAATTCTGAGAGACGACAGAGCAACCGCTGTTAAATAAATAACATAAAAAACCCATCTGCGCAGCCCAAACTAAGCAGCAACAAATTTATCAGCAGAAATTGGACTGGGGAGCGTTTTTGAAAACTATTACAGAAAATTACAAGCACTGGCGGCGGCGGCGGCGGAGGAGAGAGGCACTGGTTTCAGATCAAAGATCTCTTTGTTGTTATTTTGGGAGATGAAATCTGCAGTGTGTACAGCTAAAAAGGAAGGTGGAGATTGAATATGTAGATGGGATTTATGAGGAACGTGTCGAGTTCAGGACTTTGATGTAAATCACAAAAGCACTTGTAATGAAAAATGCACATGATAAATATAGCGCTACTAAAAATAGATACAAACAATAAGATTATAGAAGAGTCAGCAGACGTAATTCAGGTTATGGAAATGAGACCGAGACCGGCAACATAAATATAACAAAGGCAAAAAAAAAAAAAAAAAAAAAAAAA
>BLSH010192566.1:450189-460829 GCA_018402905.1 Glandirana rugosa | reverse complement strand
CAAAAAAAAAAAAAAAAAAAAAAACAGTTTTTGAAGGAACTCGACAGGTAGGTTGTTCCAAACATATTGGAGAACCATTCACAGATCTTCTGTGGATGTCGGCTGCCCCATTTCTTCTGTTTCTTCATGTAATCCCAGACAGACTCCATGATGTTGAGATCAGGGCTCTGTGGGGGACAAACCATCCCTTCCAGGACTCCTTGTTCTTCTTTACACTGAAGATAGTTCTTAATGACATTGGCTGCATGTTTGGGGCCGTTGTCCTGCTGCAGAGTAAATTTGGGGCCTCCCTGATGGTATGGCATCTGGAGTGCAGAAAAATGGCAGCAGGTGCTCTGGACTGATTATTATTTATTATTATACAGGATTTATATAGCACCAACAGTTTATGCAGCGCTTTACAACTTGAGGGTAGACAGTACAAATACAATACACTAAAATACAGTAGGAGTCAGAGGGCCCTGCTCGTCAGAGCTTACAATCTAAGAGATGAGTCAAAATGTGAAATATTTGGCTGCAGCAGGAGGCAGTTTGTTGTGGAGAAGGACTGAAGAGCGGTACAATGAGTGTCGGCAGCCAACTGTGAAGCATGGTGGTGGTTCCTTGCAAGTTTGGCGCAGCATTTCTGCAAATGGAGTTGGAGATTTCGCCAGGATCAATGGTCTCCTCAATGCTAAGAAATATAGGCAGATACTTATCCAACATGCCATCCCATCAGGGCATGGCTCCAACAATTTCTGCCCACCTGTTCATGAAGGCTGTTTACACCTTCGACAGTGCCAGTTAAAGTCAAACCATGGGCACAATATATAACCGATATATGATGCAGCTTACCAATATCATTAAAATAACCCTTTTTCTGAGTCCCTTGTAACAGTTTTATGACCTGTTGATCCTGCCAATAGATCTGTTATTTTTCTACTTCCTTTTATAGGATGAAGCGTTGTATCATTGTACTGATATTGGTATTAGTGCCGATACTAGGCATTTGCGCAAGTACTTGCACTCACGCAAATGCCCCGATACTAAAATTGATACTTTTTTTGCACAACTTGCATTGACTTCTGTTAAATGAAGTTGCAAGCTGCAATGAAATCAGAGTTCCAAATCGCACTGATCTGCGGCTTTGAAATCGCACTGAAGTAGCGCAATTTCAAAGCTGCACTGGTGTGAACAGGGGCCCTGGTTCACACCAGTGGGGCTTTGAAATCAAGCTACTTCAGCGCAATTTAAAAGCCGCAGAAGAACTGTTCTTCATAATTAAAAAGAAACGGCAAACATTTTTCATTTGTCTAAAAAAAGAGTACTTGAGAAAAAGGATCGGTACTCGGTCTTAAAAAACGGATATTGGTGCATCCCTGGTGACATGATGTTTGTTCTGCTGTGGAATCGCACATCAGCTTTGACCCCCTCTGGATAGTGTGGTGTTAGATGGACATGTTGTTTTAAATGGACTTTAACCACTTATCAACCGGAAGGTTTTCCAGCGTTAGGACCAGAGCACTTTTTGCGATTGGGCACTGCGTCGCTTTAACTGACAATTGTGCGGTCGTGCGACGTTGCACCCAAACAAAATTTGCGTCCTTTTTTTTCCACAAATAGAGCTTTCTTTTGGTGGTATTTGATCACCTCTGCGTCATTTCTGATCACCGCTATAAACAAAAGAAGAGCGACCATTTTGCAAAAAAACCCAAATTTCTTACTTTTTGCTAAAATTCAAATCCAAAAAAAAACATTTTTTTACACCGGTTTTGGCCGATTTATATTCTTCCTCATATTTGTGATAAAAAAAAAAATCGCAATCGGTGTTTATTGATTGGTTTGCGCAAAAATGGCCGCATTTACGGATGGTGAAAATTAATTTCTGGGGTTTTTATTTATTTTTATTTTTTTTTTACTAGTAATGGTGGCGATCTGCGATTTTTAGCGGTACTGCAATATTGCAGCGGACATGTCGGACATTTTTGACACTTTTTTGGGACCAATGACATTTATTCAGCGATCAGAAATTTAAATGTCCACTGATTACTGTATAAATGTCACTGGCAGTGAAGAGGTTAACCTGGGGGGGGGTGCTAGGGGTTAACTGTGTTCCCTGGGTGTGTTCTTACTGTGGGGGGGGGTTGGGCTACCATGGGCATGAGAGATCTAACTGATCCCAGTGACAGGGATCAGTAGATCTCCTCTGCCCCCACTAACAGAGCGGGGAACCGCCGTGTTTACATCGGCGGTTCCCCGTTCTTTGCCTGTGGCTGCTCATCGCGGCTCGCCGGCGGACATCGGGTCCGCCCGAGGCGCGGGCACACTCCTCAGGAGTGCGCCGGGCGCATGCCCCCTAGCGGACGTTCGCAAATCGCCGTCTTTTTACGGCGATTCGCGCACAGCAGCCCGACTGCCGCCGTGAAAACACGGCAGGCAGTCGGGAAGTGGTTAAAGAAGAAGTCTCATTTATTGATTTTTTTACAGTGTTCTCTCCCCAGAGACATAGCACATGTATGCCGTGCCCCATGTTCATATGTGCTGTAGAAGGCTAGCCAGGACATACTCTTCTTTTCATAGCCATCCGACAACGCATCTATCAAGGAGGCGACTGCATCGATAGCTGGCGCTTGTCTTCAGCAGCAAGTACTTGTGCCGGCAAGAGGAATACAGATGGAGGGGGCGTGGCAGCCTTCCATCCATCTGCATTACTCTTGTCATCGCTTCTCTCGAGAAAGTGCTCGGAGCCGGAGATAAGTACCACCTATCAAATGTAGCTACTTCCTTGCTAGCTGTGTTGTGGGATGGCCATGGGGTAAAGGGGGGACATCCTATCCATATAGTTAGCCTTTCACAGCATGTAGGAAGATGGCACAAACTAATACATGTACTTTGTACCCTGGGGGAGAACACTGCAATGACCAAAAAAGGGAATTCTTCTTTAAGTAAGAGAGAAAGTTATAGAGGCTGTAAAGCCTTAAGTTTTTTCATCTGCATGCATTCTATGCATTCAGATTAGAAACCTTCTGTGCTGCATAATCCCCCCCCCCCCCCCCAGTCGGCATTCTTACCTGAGCCCGATCTGATCCAGAGATGTGCACGAGGGCAGTGGCTCTCTCCGCTGTCTCCCACCTCATTGGGCAGATTGATAGCAGCGGGAGCCATTGGCTGAGATGAGGGAGGGGGGGGGGGCTCAGTCTGTATCAATAGATGCAGACAGGGTGGCTCGGGAGTGAGCATGCATTAATGCCCCCATGGGAGCACTTGCTGAAGAGGAGGGGGCCTGGAGCGCCAGTGGGGATCCCCAAAAGAAGAGGATCATGGCTGCTCTGTGCAAAACCATTACACAGATCAGGTTAGTATAACATGTTTGTTATTTTAATTTTGTTTAAAAAATAGCTTTAAAGTGGTAGTAAACCCTCCTATCATTTTCAGCCAAGGAAGCTGCCATCTTGGCCTCTGTTTAATCTACAACTGCCATGATGCTGCACATGTGATCAGCTATGACACCAGCCATTGGATGGTTTGACAGTTTGGTTTAGAGCACAACCAATGGGAGTGTTACATTTCCAGCAAATGCCAGAAATGGAACTGGTTTTTAAACTGTTAAATGGATGGGTTTACTACCGCTTTAAGTCCAACCCCAGCTAACACTTTTGAGCAGTTAAAGTTTTTGTTTTTTGGGGTTTACATGTAAAAAAAAACCAAAAAAAAATAGTATACTGATTACAACCAGTATTGGCATTGACCACATACAGAATAAAATATTTTTTCTACATTGGGTCTTTTGCTGCAGATGTAGAAAATGTGATTATGGTTCTCAAGGTAAAAAGCAGTAAAACTTGGCTGCCCAAAAATATATATATTTTACAGGCAGTGGAAATGATAAATGCCACTGAAATGGTCAACCACCACTAATCTCATTGCTAGTAGTGTATGCTGGGACTTGTAGCTCTTTGACGGCTGGCAGTTGGCAGGGTCAGCCACGCATTGCTGGTAAACAAGCCCCTGTATGTAGCTTCACAGCAGCGAGCAGAAGTAACGGAGGGAGGTGAGGAGGGTGGCAGCGCTCCACAATAATATATATTTTACTGCTCTCAGCGGGGGCTGTTTTTCTGTTCTTATTTTCCGACTCTGTCCTGAATGTTTCATGCCGACTGCTTACACAAAGCGGTGGAGAGGTGAATGCAGACTTCTCAAAGCATAGATACGGTTTGAGCATTTATGGGCAGGGAGGGCACACTGAAGGGGGGTGAAAATAGTGGGGGTACGGTGCTCCAGAGCTCCCCGTGTGAAGAAAACAACATCAGATAGGAAAAAACAACAACATGTAGGTAAACAAAAATATATGGGAAAAAGTACTGCAATTCTTCAACATATAAAAAAAAAAAAAAGAAGGTAAAGGTACAGAAAATGGAGAAGCATTGAAGCATCTGCATTGTCTTGAAGGGCCGGTCCACTTGCTCAGTACCTAAAATCTTGGATCAACTCAAATGCAAGAAAGAAACCTCTAGACCAGGGTTTCTCAACCAGGGTTCCGTGGAACCCTAGGGTTCCTCCAGAGGGTGCTAGGGGTTCCTTGAGCAATGGTTAATTTCTACCTCTCAGATAAATTCCCAATGATACCATTGATCTTTTTAGCTATCTGTAAGGGGGATTTCTTCCCAATGACTACAAATGTAAGGGGCATTCTTCCCAATGTCCACAAGTGTAAGGCGCATTCTTCCCAATGACCACAAGTGTAAGGAGCATTCTTCCCATTGACCATCACACTAATGTATCATGAGTTGTAGATTTTTATTTTTTAGCAGGGGTTCCCCGAGACCGGAGAATTATTTCAAGGGTTCCTCTGTGTTGAAAAGGTTGAGAAAGGCTGCTCTAGATTCATTTTGCAAAGTGAAAATTAGTTGGAACCTTGAAACATGATGGCTTTAACTGAATTTGAATCTTTAACCACTTCAGCCCCGGAAGGATTTCCCACTGTAGGACCAGAGCACTTTTTGCGATTCGGCACTGCGTCGCTTTAACTGACAATTGTGCGGCCATGCGACGTTGTGCCCAAACAAAATTTTTCCCCACAAACAGAGCTTTCTTTTGGTGGTATTTGATCATCTCTGCCTCATTTCTGATCACCGCTATAAACAAAAGAAAAGCGACACTTTTGCAAAAAAAAAAAAAAAAAAACAATATTTCTTACTTTTTGCTAAAATACAAATCCAAAAAAAAAAATATATAAAAAACATTTTTTTTTCATCAGTTTTAACCGATTTATATTCTTCCTCATATGTTTGGTAAAAAAAAAAATTGCAATCAGCGTTTATTGATTGATTGGTTTGCACAAAAGTTGCCGCGTTTACAAACCATGAGAATTAATTTATGGTGTTTTTATTTCTTTTATATATTTATTTTACTAGTAATGGCGGCGATCTGTGATTTTTAGCGGTACTGCGATATTGCGGCAGACAATATCGGACCATTTTGACACTTTTTTGGGACCAGTGGCGCTTATACAGCGATCGGTGCTATCAAAATGTGCTGATTACTGTGTAAATGCCATTGGCAGTGAAGGGGTTAAGCTGGAGGGGGCGCTCTAAAGGTTAACCGTGTTCCCTCAGTGTGTTCTAACTGTATGGGGCTGGGCTGGCAGGGGGAGGGGAGTGATCACGGCTTCCATATACAGGAAGCCTGTGATCACAGCCCTCCCCCCTCTGTCAACACGGATCTCCATTCTCTCACTGCCGGGGGGGGGGGCCATCGCAGGTAGCCGGCGGATATCGAGTCCGCCCTATCCACCCTACCCGCTCCCTGGCCTCCCCCGTAACACACGCGCACTCACAATACTCGTTCTCACGGTCACCGTCAGGTGACGATGTTTCGCGATAATGAGCCACTTTACCGCCGTCAAGCCACGGCGGGCCGGCGGCAAGTGGTAAAGAATAATTTCCAGTTATGGCATTTTTTACATAGGTGCATTGGCCCAGCTTGGACCAATGTAAGTACAGTGAGGGGAAAAAGTATTTGATCCCCCTACTGATTTTGTACATCTGCACACTGACAAAGAAATGCTAAGTCTATAATTTTAATGGTCGGTTTATTTTAACAATGAGAGACAGAACAACAACAAAAATATCCAGAAAAACGCATTTCAAAAAAGTTATAAATTGATCTGCATTTTAATGAGTGAAATAAGTATTTGATCTCCTATTAATCAGCAAGATTTCTGGCTCCCAGGTGTCTTCTATACAGGTAACAAGCTGAGACTAATCTCAGCTTGTTACCTGTATAAAAGACACCTGTCCACAGAAGCAATTAATCAATCAGATTCCAATTTCTCCACCATGGCCAAGACCAAAGAAAGAGCTGTCCAAGGATGTCAGGGAGAAGATTGTAGACCTGCACAAGGCTGGAATGGCCTACAAGGCCATCACTAAGCAGCTTGGTGAGAGGGTGACAACAGTTGGTGCGATTATTCGCGAATGGAATAAACACAAAATAACTGTCAATCCCCCTCAGTTTGGGGCTCCATGCAAGATTTCACCTCATGGAGTTTCAATGACCATGAGAACGGTGAGGAATCAGCCCAGAACTACACAGGAGAATCTTGTCAATGATTTCAAGGCAGCTGGGACCACAGTCACCAAGAAAACAATTGGTAACACACTACACCGTGAAGGACTGAAATCCTGCAGGGCCCGCAAGGTCCGCCTGCTCAAGAAAGCACATGTACAGCCCATCTGAAGTTTGCTAATGAACATCTGAATGATTCAGAGGAGAACTGGGGGAAAGTGCTGTGGTCAGATGAGAGCAAAATCAAGCTCTTTGGCATCAACACAACACGCCGTGTTTGGAGGAGGAGGAATGCTGCCTATGACCCCAAGAACCCCATCCCCACCATCAAACATGGAGGTAGAGACATCATGCTTTGGGGGAGTTTTAATGCTAAGAGGACAGGACAACTTCACCGCATCAAAAGGACGATGGACGGGGCCATGTACTGTCAGATCTTGGGTGAGAACTTCCTTCCCTCAGCCAGGGATGGGTAGCCAGGGCATTTAAAATGAGTGGTGGATGGGTATTCCAGCATGACAATGACCCAAAACACACGGCCAATGCAACAAAATAGTGGCTCAAGAAGAAGCACATTAAGGTCCTGGAGTGGCCCAGCCAGTCTCCAGACCTTAATCCCATAGAAGATATGAACTGAAGGTTTGAGATAACAAATGTCAGCCTCGAAATCTTAAAAAGAAGAGGAGTGGAACAAAATCCCTCCTGAGATGTGTGCAAACCTGGTGGCCAACTACAAGAAACGTCTGACCTTTGTGCTTGCCAACAGGGGTTTTGCCACCAAGTACTAAGATTTGCGAAGGGATCAAATACTTATTTAATTTATTAAAATGCAAAGCAATTTATAACTTTTTTAAAATGCGTGTTTCTGGATTGTTTAGTTGTTAGTCTGTCTCTGACTGTTAAAATTATAGACTGATCATTTCTTTGTCAGTGTGCAAATGTACAAAATCAGCAGGGGATCAAATACTTATTTCCCTCACTATATGTATATAAAATACCTGTAGCATTCCACTAGAACATGAAAATCACTGTAGTAGACACCACTACCCCAGTGATCTCCAGTAGCTTGCTGGTCAAATGGTCTGCTGCATTCTGAACACAGGAGGTCGACCACCGGGCACAAGTACAAATTTAGAGAATGCTTTGGATTTTTTTAATGAATGCAAAGCATTCTCTGATTGAACAAGGTGAAGAGTATAATGTCACTGCCTCATCCCTCCACCCGATCCAATCAGAGAACACTTTCATTCCCCAATCACTAAAAAATGCAAAGTGATCACTGATTAACGCCCTGCTGAATGGACAACTTCTTGTAATCACAATCCAGCAGGGCAGCTGCTCAACAAAGTACCCAGAAGCTAGTGGAGATAACTGGAGAAGCAGTGCCTACTACAGTGATTTCTAGCTTCTAGAGCAGTGGTTGTCAACCTATGAACTAAAGGGGCCTCAAATTCGGCCCCTGGCATCACCAAAGGTGCTTACTGGTGTTCTTATTGGTGACCAGTAGGGGTGCTATGCCATCCTTCTAGCCTTTATCGTAGGAATGGCTGGCTGTATAGTATCCCTTTTGGTATGATGGGGGCTCTGAAGGTTATTACCGACTGTAACAGAAACCGGGGCGCCCACAGGCAGTTGGGGCACAGGAGTAATTCCCCCGGGAAAACTGGATGGGCACAGTCCCTTCTGGTTTTAATTGATCTACATTGAAGGCAGAGAGTCTGTGGTGTCTGTGCCCCCTGGGAGTGGCCGCCGTAGGGTTGCTCTTAGTAACACTTGGGTGTGGGACTCCACTGTGTAAAAAGGCACAAGGTCACAGCAACAAAAACATTTCTCTGCACTGTGCCTTTTAGGGCTAGGCCTTTTGGCTGGGGCAATTTTTGTTACCTGGCCTCAGGGCCTAGCCACTGCACATTGCATGGCCACTATTTATTTACTTTCTCCTCACGTTTTGTCACCTTTCAACTTCTATGTGTTTTTTTCTCACTAGGATGGAGGGTGTGAGTCCTCGGGCCTGCCCCAGATGTCTAGGGGGGAATGTGTGGCCCTCAGGTTCCTTCCTCCCCTGACCATGGGTGGGGGGTCTCTCTTCGGGAGAGCCCCTCGACCTAGTATTTGGTGGTGGGCTTTGGCTGATCACAAAGAAAGGGGTCTGTATGGGACCCTTGGCTGACTTATCTCAACTGGACCCCCTAAAGCCAATTATTGGCTCTAATGCAGTGGTTCTCAACTCCGGTCCTCAGGACCCACCAACAGGCCAGATTTTAAGTATTACCTTGGGGAGATGCAGACTGGAATACTGCAATCACTGAGCAGCAAATTATATCACCTGTGAAGTATTTCAGTTATCCTGCAAACCTGGGCTGTTAGTGGGTCCCGGGGACCGGAGTTGATAACCACTGCTCTAATGGGTGCCAAGCCCCGATGCCTTCTTTGTACTTCACTTTTTAAACTTTCTAGCCCCCTTTACCTGTCTCTTTCCTACTCCTCTACTTTCCTTCCCACTTCTTTCTTCCCTCTCTCTCTCCCCTATTGAACTTTTCTAACGTTATTCTCTCTCTCTTATTTTAACAGTATGGTTTCAAAAGAGATAGGCTATAAGTCAATGCTCTTATAGGATAGTCCTTGTCCAATCAATGTATCTATGTTCATTATTTGTTATATCACTGATTTTATTTGGTTCGGCCTTCTGGAAGGACACGCCGGCACTGATTTGACCCTAGCCCAGACGCAGCTTGTTCCCTTTTGGGGCGCTGGACAGGGGAGCCTACCTTCAAAGTTTCATTACTGGTCAGAGATTCTCACTTACCTTTATTAATGTTATTTGATTGAAGTTATGCTTATAACCTGGGTAAGGCCCTCCCTTACCTTCTATCTGTATAAACCACTGTACTTGATAAAAACCAATAAAACTTTTAAAATCGAAAGGGGTTTGGCTAGGTGGACCATGTCGTACCTTATGTCCCTGTCAGGAGCCTTGCGTCCTGGGGATCAGGGAGAGGTCCTACCCCTTCGAGGAATGGACAAAGCACACCCTTAATTGCACAATTTTAATGTGTTTTTCACATGTACGTTTTGTGTACAACGGTTTTTGTTTTTCGTCTCCAGCACCACCGCGGATTAAAAAAAAAAATTCTAATAAGAGGAATTGAAGGTCAGACTGTGGACAGGATACATTTTTGGCTGGGGATATGCTGCAGAAGACAATACTAAACTGGGAACATCTTACATGAGGCTAGTAGAGATCAATGCTATTACCCTAATCAATGTTCCTACTACAAACTTGTCTAACTTATCTAATGTCTTTAAATACTGTTGACCAATTATGTGTTTGCTACACTGTACACATATAGTTGGCACTATCCTAATAAAGGAGAATGCTCCATGTGTACAATAACGTATAATAAAACTTCTCTATTATACCACCACAAGACAAGTGGTCTTGACTAAATTTTTCAACACTTGCACACTAGTAGATATGAGATATGTGCTGACCTACAGCTGAAAATCCACTGGAGATCTACCTCAAAATGGAATCAGCCTTCGGTTGCCAAACTTGTCAAAGACCTTCTGTAGCTGAATGTAGTTGCAATCTTTTTTTCTTAATTACATTCCTCCATGAGCTCTGTAAACCTCTTCTTTGTCCCTGTGATGACATAAGTGGACCTTCACTCAACCAAGTTGAGAGGTGGGATCCAATGTCCCAAGGTGGGATTCCTTCAGACCCCATGTCTGAAGGAAGTGAAGAACAACACCCTTTAGAATCCTTTCTCCTAAATAGCTTTTGTTGCATTCTGGTGCACCCAGCCAGACTGAACACTACACAAACCTGATTATGGGGTGCTGCAAGGTTTCAAAAAAACCCTGCAACATATTGTGTGATCACTCTTAAGTTTGAATAAAGCAATTAATGTCACAAAATCAAAAAGTGCTGGTGATTCATTTTCCAATTGCAATGCAATTGACTGGTGGATGTATATATATATATATATATGTGGCTGATTGGCAGGTGGCACTGATTAAGACTCAAGTGGATGGTGTATTACCACCGCTGCTGTCCCCCCCCCCCCTTTCTGATGATGAAATGATGGCGTTGG
>BLSH010192566.1:417435-439158 GCA_018402905.1 Glandirana rugosa | reverse complement strand
TATACTGCAATGTTTTGTTCACGACAGCTGTGTATATTTTATTATTATTATACAGGATTTATATAGGGCCGACAGTATGCGCAGCGCTTTACAATATTAGGGCGACAGGTACAATACAATACAATTCAATGCAGGAGGAATCAGAGGACCCTGCTCATTAGAGATTACAATCTAGAAGGAAGGGCCAAGTGATGCAAAAGGGCAATAACTGTGGGGGATGAGCTGATTGAGAAAATAAAAAGTGCAGCTGTTAGGTGGAGGCAATATAGGCTTCCCTGAAAGGTTTTCAGGGATCGCCTGAAAGAGGATAGATTTGGGGACAGTCTGACAGATTGGGGTAGGGAATTCCAGAGGATGGGAGAGGCTCAGGAGAAGTCTTGGAGGTGAATATGAGAGGAGGTGATGAGGGAGCTGGAGAGCAGGAGGTCTTGGGAGGAGCGAAGAGGACGCTTAGGTTGGTATTATATATATAGATATATATATACACACTGTGTATATATATCTATCTATATATATATATATATATATATATATAAAATGTGTATATATATATATATATATATATCTATGTATATAATGTGTGTGTGTGTGTATGTATATATATATATATATATATATATATTTATATATATATATATATGAATTATAATGATAATATGACATCATGATATCTGTATGTCTATGAAAGAATAAATGTGCCATCTTGCATTTGACCACTTTTACCAGCTACGTGTCACGTGCTTCATTTAATATCCCAAACGTTTTCCTTTTAAAGTTTAAAGTGATTGTATAAAATGAATGGTATCCTTTGATAGGGTGTATTTGATTCTATCCAAACCGCCTAGTGTCATTTCTGCCTCCTCTCTCATTCCTCCAGTTGCTTCTAAAGCCTCGTACACACGGGACAACGATCGTGCGTACGATCGTCGCAAATCATATGTTGCATAATGTAACTTGCATACTGACTGCACTACATGATCGTACGACCACAGAAGAACGTTCAGGTGAATGTAATTAGCATCCGGCCGTTCCTGACTTCTGAGCATGCGTGTTTTGCACAACACAACTTGTTGTACCAACTGCTCTGTACACACGATACAACGGTCGTATGAGCGCTTGTTGGTATGACCAAGTTTTCTAGTCTGCTCATACAACTCCCCTTGTACGACCATCGTATGTTCGACTGTTCTAATCGCACATACGAACGGTCGATATCGCATACAATGGTCGTTAGTATGACCTGTTGTATAGGATCGTCGTCCCATGTGTACGAGGCTTAACAGTCTATGACAACACCAACCAATCCCCCGAAGGCAGCCCCACACCCCTGCTGCGGCGTATGGTCTGAGCACTGACAGGCTGACCCCCCCCCAGTGTTGCCAACCACCAGTAAATTTACTGACAGTTTGTAAAAATCAGTGATTTTTACAACTGTCTATAAATATCAAAGTCTGATAATTTGTCATGCTGTGCTTAATTTTTAAGTGTAAACTGGGGCAAACTACTTGATATGGGTATTGTCAGTGTTTCCATGTTGTGTTTAAATATCAATTGTCTTAGTTTTTAATAGGAGGTCAGTTATTTTTCAGGTTGCCAGTAAAAAATGTGCTCTGCCAGTAAATTTTCCATGTTTTGCCAGTAAAAAACGCTGCGGGAGGTTGGCAACGCTGCCCCCCCTCCCCTTCAACCTCTGCAGCAATTCTGGCAGCACTCATACGTCTATTTCCCAAAGACAACCTCTGGATATGACGCTGAGCACTGCACTCAACTCCTTTGGTTGATCATGGTGAGGCGCTGTTCTGAGTGGAACCTGTCCTGTTATACCACTGTATGGTCTTAGCCACCGTGCTGAAGATCAGTTTCATAGTCTTTGCAATCTTATCATAGCCTAGGCCATCTTTATGTAGAGCAACAATTCTTTTTTTCAGATCCTCGGAGAGTTCTTTGCCATGAGGTGCCATGTTGAACTTCCAATGACCAGTATGAGAGAGTGAGAGCGATAACACCAAATTGAACACACCTGCTCCCCATTCACACCTGAGACCTTGTAACACTAACGAGTCACATGACACCAGGGAGGTAAAATGGCTAATTGGGCCCAATTTGGGCATTTTCACTTAGGGGTGTACTCACTTTTGTTGCCAGCGGTTTAGACATTAATGGCTGTGTGTTGAATTATTTTGAGGGGACAGCAAATGTACACTGTTATACAAGCTGTACACTCACTACTTTACATTGTAGCAAAGTGTCATTTCTTCAGTGTTAAAACCAGTGTACAAAATATTCCACGCTACAGCTATGTGATAAATTAGTGTATGCCTGGAACCCAAAAATGTTCCCCCCAGTAGGGAACAATAGTAGGTCCAGACAGGAGGCTGCTGCTGCTCACAATTCCCGAAGGGATTTGTACTTTAAACTAGAATACAAAATCAGCTCCATTAATAAAACATAAAAACCTATACACCATATTCATAAGTGAACACATGATAATCTGTGTAAACATATAAATAAGTAATCCTTATAATGATAAAGTCCAAAAAAGTGAGTCCAATAATTCTCAATAATAATCCATGAAGACACATAACGTGTGCATAAATAAAGTGATGAAGTGCATTAACCACTTCAGCCCCGGAAGGGTTTCACACTTTAGGACCGGAGCACTTTTTGCGATTCAGCACTGCGTCGCTTTAACTGACAATTGCGCGGTCGTGCGACGTTGTACCCAAACTAAATTTGCGTTCTTTTTTTCCCACAAATAGAGCTTTCTTTTGGTGGTATTTGATCACCGCTGCGTCATTTCTGATCGCCCCTATAAACAAAAGAAGAGCAACAATTTTGCAAAAAAAACCCAAATTTCTTACTTTTTGCTAAAATACAAATCCAAAAAAAAAATATAAAAAAACATTTTTTTTCATAGGTTTTGGCCGATTTATATTCTTCCTCATATTTGTGATAAAAAAAACCCACAAATCGGCGTTTATTGATTGGTTTGCGCAAAAGTGGTCGCGTTTACGGATGATGAGAATTCATTTTTGGGGTTTTTATTTATTTTTTTTATTTTTTACTAGTAATGGCGGCGATCAGCGATTTTTAGCAGTACTGCGATATTTCAGCGGACATGTCGGACCATTTTGACACTTTTTTGGGACCATTGGCATTTATACAGCGATCAGTGCTATAAAAATGCACTGATTACTGTGTAAATGCCATTGGCAGTGAAGGGGTTAACCTGCAGGGGGCGCTCTAAGGGTTAACTGTGTTCCATGGGCGTGTTCTTACTGTATGGGGGCTGCCCTAACAGGAGAAGGGAAGTGATCACAGCTTCCATGTAAAGGAAGGCTGTGATCACAGCCCTTCCCCCCTCACAGAACGGAGGTCCGTGTTTACTTACACAGACCTCCGTTCTTTCACTCCGGGGGGGCATCGCGGGTGGCCGGCAGAGATTGACTCCGCCGCACCCGCTCCCTGGCCCTCCCCGGACACAGTGAGCGCTCCTCCGGCGGCGCGCGATCTGGCAGCCGCCGTCGTATGAAGGCGTTGCGCCTTACAGAGCCACTTTGCTGCCGTCAGATGCCCATCGGCGGTCGGCAAGTGGTTAAAGTGCTCCAAAACCTGCTCAAAAGCCGATCCGCAGTGCTCAGTGCCAGTCCCCACATGTAGCCCTACTCACCTGAGATAGTGGACCCCCAGCTTTTCAGTCCAGGGGTCAGGTAAGGCTGGACACTGGTGGTGGCTGGATCGTAACCCACAGTGGAGATAGCTTTCCAGATGACAATATGCTCTCATCCCACCATTTCTCAGAGATATAGAAAGAGCCTCATGGTGAAGTGCTGTAAAACTTGTTTATTGCGCATATATAAAAACTACTTACAAGAGATATGAAACCACTTGCATTGATACAGGGGTCTAGCAGCGTCTCCTCAGCGTGCGTTCCACCGCGAGCGAAAGTGACGTCGTTGGGTGGGAGAGACTGGAAATTACGTCAACGCGTTTCGCCCTCAACAGAGCGTCATTACGGACATTCTTTCCGGTTCATCGCTCAGTATTTAACATCAGGAAGGCCACCGCCCCCTGCCAACACAGCCCATTGCAATAGCATCCATGTTACCATGGTAAAAGACAAGGATAAGTGCCGGTCCGACGCACTCATACGAACGTCAGTTCAACGCCCTCTAATGGCGGAATCGCATATTGCACAAAGATGTTGATGTAATTAAACCAGAGACCACAGACTACCAGTTTTAATCCTATACATTGATTAGTATAAAATAAAATAAAATACAATAAATGTGCAAATTAAATCAAAATGAAAATAAAATAAAAATAGATATAAAAATAGAAATAAAAGTAAAACTAAATAAATACAAATAAAAATAAAATCTATATATAAAAATAAAAATCAGATAAAAAATGCGAATAAAGATGTTATAAGTGTTAAATATCAATTTGACAGGAAACAGTTGATGTCCAAATCTATATTGAGACCCAGCGGGTCCATAGTGCCCAATCTATGGATCATTCTGGGAGATGGCCCTGGTAAGGTTTGCCCCCCTCCACTGTCTCTCCACTCTATCTATACCACAGAAGGATAGTTGGCTTGGATCCCTATTGTGGACAAGCCTAAAATGGTTGCATAAACTATGATGCTTAAAGCTTTTTTTTATATTGTTAACATGCTGCCTAAGTCTTACCTTTAACTTCCGCGTGGTACGCCCTATGTATTGAAGACCACAGGTGCAAGTCAAAAGATAGGTGGCATGACTCGTGTCACACGTTATGAACTTATTCATTTCATAGGATCTCCCTTGTGTTGAAGACTCAAAAGTGAAAGTCTTCCGCTTCCTGAATGCTGATGTTTTGCACATGGTACACCTTCCACAGCTGGAAAAACCAACCTGATCTAAAAAGGTAAAAGTCTTTATGGGGGGGTCCATTGCGTGCTAGTTTGACCCGCAGAGAGGGGGGCCTGGTGTAAATAAACCAAGGTTTATTACGAAGAATTTTCTGAAGATCCTTGTCCCCTAATAATAGGGGCCAATGTCGCTTCACAATCTTTTCAAATTGCTTGTACTCCTTTGTAAAATTGGTCATAAATATATTCCCCCTCTCTTCTTGTTTTTGGTTGAAAAGGAGGTCTCTGTCACAATTCCTATGGGGGTGTACTCACTTTTGTGAGATACTGTCCCTTTATGAAGTTTATGATATTCGTTTAAATAAAAGTGGACAGAAAAGCCTTGAAAACTTTATCTGGTGTGGAGTAAACTCACTGCTTTGGCACTACCATTGCGCTAAGAAACCTCGATGTGTCACAATATCCAGTGAAGTGATTGGCCTGAGGTGATACACAGAGATTAAACAAATCCTCAAACAAAATTGAATCTATTTGCAGCCCTTCTCCTCTACATCTGTACAGAATTTGCACAGTATTTCTGGGCTTCAAAAGGCAGGGGACTGGGATCTGACATCACACACTGCACAGTATAAAGCAGAGAGCTGAGTGTAATCTGAGACCTAAGTGGAGGGAAGAAAACTCCTCACCCTTCTCTACACAGCCTCATAGGAAAAAATGAACAGCTGAGGCTGTCAATCACTTGCAGATTGTGAATGTTTCGCCCAATTACTGGAACCAATGCCCCTGTGGTTTCCACTGGAGCAGTTGAAAAGTTGAAAGCCAGCCAGAGGGTGATAAGTTAAGCCCCGTACACACGGTTCGACGATCGCATGTACGATTGCGTCAAATCGTATGTTGGCTGTTGTATGTAGCATACTGACTGCACTACACGATCGTACGGCCAGGGAAAGAACTATTCCATCCAGTGACACCAACAATGGAGCACAATTTCTCCCAATAATACCAGTGATGGGGCACAATTATTCCAACTGACACCAATGATGGGACACAATTATTACAACTGACACCAATGATGGGGCACAATTATTCCAACTGACACCGATAGGGCACAATTATTTCAACTGACAGCAATGATGGGGCACAATTATTCCAACTGACACTAACAATGGGGCATAATTTTTCCAACTGACACCAATGATGGGGCACAATTATTTCAACTGACATCAACAATGGGGCACAATTATTCCAACTGACACCAACAATGGAGCACACTCATTCCAACTGACACCAACGATGCTGCACTATTCCTTACACTGACACCAATGAAGGGGCGTTGTATCATAGCTCCCAACTGTCCCTGATTTTGAGGGAGTGTCCCTGATTTGGAACAAAGTCCCTCTGTCCCTCTTTCCTCCTCATTTGTCCCTCATTTTGGTCTGATCTATATACTTGTATATAAAATGCACTATTTATCTTTCACAAAGAGTTTCCCAGTGCTAAACCTTTCATATCATTTCTAAACTGCTGCATTTGTAAATTTTAATATAAAGGAATAGTAGTGGTAAAAAAGCACTTGTTTGTTTAAATAATATTTTTTTTTGTATTCTTGTTTAAGGGGGAATGGCAGGGGGTGTGTCCTATGCTTTTGTCCTATACTTTTGCTAATAGGTTTCGCTCGTTCCCATCTCAAACAGTTGGGAAGCATGCTACTCCTCCCACTGACACCAATAACGGGGCACTATTCCTCCAGTGACAACCAATGATGGGGCACTATTCCTCCAGTGACAACCAATGATGGGACACTATTCCTCCAGTGACAACCAATGATGGGACACTATTGCTCCCACTGATACCAATGATGGGGCACTATTCCTCTAGTGACAACCAATGATGGGGCACTATTCCTCCAGTGACAACCAATGATGGGACACTATTCCTTCCACTGATACCAATGATGGGGCACTATTCCTCTAGTGACAGCAATGATGGGGCACTATTCCTCCCAGTAGTAACCATAGTGGGGCACTATTCCTCCCACTGGTACCAATGATGGGACACTATTCCTCCCACTGATACCAATGATGGGGCACTATTCCTCCAGTGACAACCAATGATGGGGCACTATTCCTCCCACTGACACCAATAATGGGGCACTATTCCTCCCACTGATACCAATGACGGGGCACTATTCCTCTAGTGACAGCAATGATGGGGCACTATTCCTCCCAAGGATACCAATGATGGGGCACTATTCCTCACACTGACACCAATGACAGGGCACTATTCCTCCCACCGATACCAATGGTGAGGCACTATTCCTCCCACTGATACCAATGATGGGGCACTATTCCCCCAGTGACAGCAATGATGGGGGAACTATTCCTCCCACTGACACCAATGATGGGGCACTATTTCTCCCACTGATACCAATGATGGGGCACTATTCCTTCCACTGACACCAATGATGGGGCACTATTCCTCCCACTGATACCAATGATGGGGCACTATTCCTCCAGTGACAGCTGTGATGGGGCACTATTCTACCCACTGATACCAATGATGGGGCACTATTCCTCCCACTGATACCAGTGATGGGGCACTATTCCTTCCACTGACACCAATGACAATGATTTATTTGTCATCCTGACCACATGTGCTATTTTAAAGTGATATTAAAGGCAACACAAAAAAAAACACAAATATGTTAAACTTGCCTGCTCTGTGCAGTGGTTTTGCACAGAGCAGCCCCAATCCTCCTCTTCTCGTGTCCCCCAACAGTGCTCTTGGCAGGGCCGGCCATACCATGGATCCCAGTGGGTCCATTGAACCCAGGCAGCACTTTGAGAGGGGCAGCAAATTGAACTCCAACCACCTCTCCTTCTCTTCTATTTACATAGCAAATTGACCACCAAGATTTTTTTTTTCTAGCAGTTTTGTGTGTCATGATGACAACTGCCCCCTGGTCCACTCCACCTGCCCCTATACAGCTCTAGCCTGTCCATATACTGCCCTTATACTAACCTAGCCTGCCCCTATACTGCCCTAGCCCACCCCTTGGCATTGAACATAATGGTATGTCATATAATTTTGCATATACACAAGGTGCTGCTGTTGCATGTAAATCTGACTGCCTGATAAATTTAATTTTAGTTTTAATTATCATGATATAAAATAATGGATGGGGAGGGGGGCATTTCATTCTTGGACCCAGGCAGCACAATGTCTTGGGCCAGCCCTGGCTCCTGGCCCCTCCCTATTGTCAAGTGCCCATAGAGCAAGCAAGTTTGCAATGGGGGAACACAGGCAGGCACTCCTGATCCACTGCTCTATGTGTCCATTTAGACACGAAGCTGTGCCCACCCCTGCCCCTTTGTCTCCTCATAGGCCGTGTGTTGGGAGTCAATAGCTTGCGCTGCTGTCTCAGCCAATGAGGAGGGAGATTCCCCGGAAAGCCAATGCTCTTGTGCACATAGCTGGATCAAGATGGAGCTTTATCTAAAATGTAAAAAATAAAAATTAGTTTTGCCTTTATTTACACCTTACTCCTGTTCTCTCGCTGACCGAGGCATTGTTTACTCCCACTGACACCCGGATGTTTTTGACTCCAACTTTTGAATGAATGCTAAGACAGGTTCATTTGCAAAAAAATAGGAACATCATATTTGGCCAAAAAATAATAAATAATTAGCATGAAATAATTCTATACACAATATAACATATGGATGTATTACCAGAATACAGAAAGGAAGTGCAAGAAAACGCCTGGATTTTATATTTTATTTTGAATTCTATATGTCCTAATGAGCTTGTGTGCCCGAGGCCTTAAATACAAAGCATTTTTGGCCATACTTATCCTGTGGGTCACATTAGTGCACTTGCTTTTCCTCTCCTATGACCCAAAGTCAGCAGACGTCACAGAGCAGCTCCAGGCTATGGAAGGCGTGGGACAATATTGTCGGGATCCATCCAGCTGCCTGATTGACAGCTGGCTCCGCCTCTTAGTGCGTGGCTGAGAGCCAAAGCCAGCTGCACCCCCACCCCCTCCCCAGCCAGGCACTCCAGTGAGAGCTGGAGGAGCATCACAGAGAGCGGTGACTGACAGTCACTGCTCTCCGCTACAAGTAGACCAAAAACTGAGCGATCAGAGGTCATTACAGTGAAAGTGGGACAGCTGCAGCAATAGACCGATGCTGCAGCATAAACGTGAGTATGTGCATTTGTTTTTTGTTAACCCCAAACTTCTTCTTTACCACGTCTGCCTGAATAATTTGGTGACTTGTTACAAAATACAGCAATGATAAACTTTTAAACGAAGCTCCGCCTTTTACTTATAAAAAGCAACCCCTGAGAACCAATCAGTGACTTTGCCTAGGCTAGAATGATGTCACCAGTCTGCTGCAGGCAGGAGAAAGCATTTCCTTAGTCTCCTCACCCCCTATGAGCAGATTGCAACTTTGGAGCAAGTCCCATATGTGAGAGGCTGCAGCAGGGGCTGATCTGCGTCAGACTTTAGTCAATGCTGTGAGCACTGTGACATCACCACATGCAGTGCAGGACCAGGTGTGGTCGCTGCTTCTGCATTGTACATGATTGATTGAGGACAGGGGTGGCAGAGACCAGCCAGAAGAGAGGCATTGTGGTACCAGTCTTTACTACCAGGACTGGTGTAAGGGCACAGGTCCTACTTATTTAATTCTTCAGCATGCATATGGCTATTAAAGGTATGCAATCCATTAGTTATTCATAGAGAGAGCTCCCATCTTTCTGAAATGTTACTTTCAGATAACATTGGCAGTTTAGTTGCAAGTAGTATACATTAAAGTAGTATTTGTAAACATTCCCCAGTACATTATTTGTTGAAATTCTTCTCCCAGCAATTGCAGTTTACAGATTTCAATGCTGCTGGCTCCAGCTCTCTCAGTGCTGCTTCCCTGAACTTCTGATCTTCACACAACGCACACAGCAGAGGCGTACCTAGAACCTTCAGGGCCCCGATGCAAGAAACCATGAAGAGTCCCTCTGGCCCCTGGCCGGTGCCCATCCCACTGATTCCAGGGCCACTCCCATCTTGGGTCCCTATATTACAGTGCAACAGAGGGCCCCCTTCCTGCTGTCTTAGAGTCCCGCCACAGTGGCAAAATATCAGGACCGGTCTCACTGGTGTCATTCCGCCATTCCGCGTAATTCCGCCACTGGTGTCAATATTTTTTTATTTTTGTCATTAATTTATTTTTTTACCATTTTATATTTTATTCATTTTTTACATTTTTTTTTACATTTTAGGACCCCCATTGGGGGGCTTTGGTGAAATGTCAGGGGTCTAAACAGACCTCTGACGTTTAAACTTTGAGATAGAGAAAGGAGATTGAGGACACTACAATCTCCATCTCTGCAGCCTCAGCAGCACAAAATGTATTAACAGGAATAGCTTTGTACAGAGCTTCCTGTTCATTCATAAACTGAAGCATAGTAAACACAGTTTACTATGCCTCAGCTATGAATGGAAAAAGTCAGTGATTGGTAAGACGAGGAAGGGGCCGGTAAATTACTCATTTACCGGCTCCTTCCTCCCTCTCCATCCTGAAAGTATCCCCTGCAGCAGCCAGCGGGAGGAGGAAATCCGGCAGTGTTGCGAGGGGGCCAGGGAAACACACAGGGACCCAGAACATATAGGGAGGCAGCAGGGGCAGCATGTAAAGAAACCAATGCCCTCCATTTCCTTCCTGCAGCCGCTAAATGTCTGCAGGAGGGAGAGGAGGAGAAGCAGGTATTCAGCAGCTGTATGGAGGGATCGGTTCCTCTACATGCCGTTGCCACCCCTCCCATCCAGGTGTACAGGGGGGCTGGACAGGCCCCTTGGTGCACGGAGGCGACCCTGGCACAAAGTGTAGGACCGGGGTCTCCAAACCCACAGACAACATCTGGCCTACTAGAAGATGGTACCCGGCTCACAGCTAAGGTCAGTGGCATATCTTCAATGTGCATAGATCAAGGATTAGGATCAGGAGAGAATGCCTATGAACTCTGCTTCAAAATGATGAAAGAAAGATTCTGATGTAAGAAGAGACTCATATGGGTGCTCCAATGTAAAGGGGAATTCTAAGAAGCACTCCAATGCAAGGGGGCACCCTGATGTAAGGGGGAAGACTCTGATGCTGACCTTGATTGTAAAGGGTGGCTCTTATGGGGACGCCAATGTAAGGTGAGACTCTGATGGGGACCCCAATGTAGGGGGTGATTCTGATGGGGACCCGAATGTAAAGGGAGACTCTGATGGGGTCCCCAATGTAAGGATTGACTCTGATGGGGACCCCAGTAAAGGAGGAGACCCTGATGGGGACCCCAATGTAAGGGGTGACTCTGATGGGGACCCCAATGTAAGGGGTGACTCTGATGGGGACCCCAATGTAACGGTTGACTGATGGGGACCCCAGTATAGGGGAGACTCTGATGGGGACCCCAATGTAAGAAGAGACACTAATGGGGACCCCAATGTAAGGGGGGACTCTGATGGGGACCCCAATGTAAGGGGTGACTCTGATGGGGACCCCAATGTAAGGGTTGACTCTGATGGGGACCCAAGTATAGGGGGAGACTCTGATGGGGACCCCAATGTAAGGGGTGACTCTGATGGGGACCCCAATATAAGGGGAGACTCTGATGGGAATCCCAATGTAGAGGGAGACTCTGATGGGGGGCCCTATATAAGGAGGGACTTGGAGGGGGACCCAGATGTAATAGGGAACTCATTCCTTTATAAAACTGATTATTTTTTTGGCCCACAAATCTTTGTAAAATATACCATGTGGCCCCAATACTGTAAATTTTGGAGACACCGGGTGTAGGGAGATACAAATCTAGTCCCTGCATACCAGGGTGGCTTCACAGGATGCTGCGAGGGAAAGGAGCCACCCTGGATCAGGAAGCCTGGGGCAGCAGTCATGGCACCAACTGAAATGGAAACACAGCCAAGGATTAAAAGATAAAGAAGCTGCATACTCTGTGCACGAGTAAATCACCTGCTGAAAAAATGAGGGTTTATCATCACTTTAAGTACACCGATGTCCATCCCGGGGGCAGACAAACAGTTTATAATTTGGACTCTGGTGCTGGAATTTATAGTTCCCCAGAACTTTCCTAACAGCCTTCTGCACAACGCAGCAGATAAAGAAGTAGGCTTCCGGGGCTTTGGACTTATTCAGTGAGAGCCGCTGAAGCAGAACGTGAAGGTGAATAATCTGCAGAGAGGATTTGCAGGGCTGTAATAAAACATTCCTAAGCTGAAATACTTCTCAGAGCCATGGGTTCTACTAAAGACGCAGCAGAGGTCCTGGCTGCTTCCTGGGGCCTCCGGAGAAAATAAATACAAATAAATTTGATGAATACCATAGAAGAAAGTTACCGACATGCACCTGAGACTTCGAGATTATTACTGATAAACCTTAGTCTAGAAATGCAGGTCTGTCCCGTTCTAATCTATTCTGTAGAACATTATTACTACCATTACATGACGTAGCAGAAATAATTTTATAACAAAATAAATAAAAATGCATTATCAATATTTTTTTAATTATTATTATTAATATTACTAATATTATTATTATATTCTGTAGCCTGGGATAACTAAACATTCTGTTCTTCCTTTTCTGAATTGATTTAATATGGGTTTTTTTGTATTTATTTTATGTTTATATTATATCAAAATACTAGATGCCTCTATTTATTTTATAATAAATAGATTGTGAGCTCTCTGATTCCTCTTGTATTGAATCGCATTGCAACTCTACTGTCTGCCAGTGTCTACTGGCACTATATAAATCCTGTATAATAATAATAATAATTTAAAAAGTTAATAATAGTACTGTTGTTGTAAGTATTATTATTACCCCTTTAGCTTTGGTTTGCTGTCCTGTCCCATTTTAATATATTGCTATAATACTATTTTTTATTATTTTATTTTTGTTTATGCTAACTCAAAGTCCAAGGTATCCAGATAGAATATACTATTTTTATTTATTTTTTTTATTATTATTACTATTATTTTTAAAAATAATTAATAAAAATTGTATATTCCAGCTAAATACTTTGGGCTTTGAGTGACCATAAAGAGAAATTAAAATAAAAATAACAATAAAACAAAAGTACTGTTATTAACGTTAAATACAATAACTGAGAATAAAAGCCTGATTTGGCTCGACCTTCTCATTTAAATCTATTAGTAACTAGTTTCAACTCACTGAATTCCACTAAGAAAAATGTTTATTGAATCATCTAATTTAAAAGTTAACGGTAAAATGGGTACCACATCACTCAACACACACTGATAAAAAAGCCACATATCCACCTCATTTGCACAAATATATATAAAACCACAAATAATAGATAACAGATTTATGGAACCCTGCAACTTGGCTGGTGTTGCCCAACAGATGGGGCGGGGAGGGGTTGGGGGGTAATATAATTAAAAAGTTAACTGTAAAATCGGTACCACATCATACACTTACTGATAAAAAAAGCCACCTCATTTGCATATATATATATATGTATGACCATGATCACACGTCAGCCCTCGGGAGGGGCATCCCAGGACGGCCATTTAAAGCCAAGCTTACATGATGGCATGACCAGATTTCCTTCAGCCTCCGAGACCGGTAAATCCGGGGTCAGGTGTATGCCACTGTCCACCTCCTTACCATAACCACAAGATCACTCTACAAAATGACAACCTCCTGCAATGGACGTCATTTTTACTGGCCATAGGAGATCTGTTAATACAGGATTTGATAAGTATACTTTATCACAGTGGCAGGGCACACGGGCATCGCCCAACCCATATATGTGCCCGGCCCCCTGATCTACATGCGGGGCGCCGGACACATGGATTCCAATGGGGGATTTTCTTTTTTTTTTTTTTTTGAAGCATGTGATTAGAGCCTGAGGCTCTAATTGGCTTCAAAAATGGAAGGGCTCGGGGCGCAGAGCCCTGCACCCTGAGCCCACCCAGTTGTGTGAAAATAGGGAATGAATATTCCCTATTGTCACACTGATTCTCCCCCCAGTCAATCAGGAAGCAGGTCCTGAGACACGTGTCCCGATTGGCCGGGAAGAGATCCTAGGAGGAGGGAGGAGACGCCCGGCCAGAGGAGACGCAGGGGAAGCCCGACCGACCCACCCACTAACCGCCACTGTGACTCACCCGCAGCGGCTTAGCCATCCAGCATACCCTAGCTCGGACGGGGGAGGTAGGAGGAGGGGAGATCGGAGTCATCCCGGGTAGGACATCTGCCTCCTAAGGTAAAGAGACCATCCATCTCCCGCGGGGGGGGGGGTTAGTTGCCAGAGTTCCTCGCATTCATGTTCGAAGGCGAAATGGCCTCCTCTCCCGCCGAGGGGGAAGGGGTGACATTGGTTTGCCCCCCCCCCCCCGAGCACCAGCCACCACTGCTTTATCACTTATACCTTCTTGGATATGGGACTTTCAGTTTGCTCTTATTACGATTTCTATGGAACACAATTTTTCAACTATAGAACTGTGATTGATGGTTATAGACCTATGCTTTGCCCTACAAACGTGGCCAATTACACAGTGCGAGGGAGGATTTCAAGATATTGAGACCTGTTTCGGCAAAGCAGATATCTTCTGACCTTTGGGTTAGGTTTTACAACAATACTTCACCCATAGAATCTTCTTTAGCGAGCCTCCTCTAGACCAGTGTTTTTCAACTCCAGTCCTCAAGGCACACCAACAGGTCATGTTTTCAGGATTTCCATGAGTTTGCACAGGTGATTTGATCAGTTTCACTGCCTTAGTAATTACCACAGCTGTTTCATCTGAGGGAAATCCTGAAAACCTGACCTGTTGGTGTGCCTTGAGGACTGGAGTTGAAAAACACTGCTCTAGACCACTGCACCATCTGTATGCCGTTTGGATTTATCTTAACAACTTACATTCAGTTGCATCCTAATTACCTACCATGAATCATGTGATCCTTCCAGACCGATCAAAATCAGAGCATTGTTGTCCATATTTCCACCCTAGGAACTATACTGGATTACTCCTTGCCGAACCATCTTTCCAGTATAACTGGACCCTGCATACCCCTTACCCCCCAACCCCTCCCCGCCCCATCTGTTGGGCAACACCAACCAAGTTGCAGGGTTCCATAAATCTGTTATCTATCATTTGTGGTTTTATATATATTTGTGCAAATGAGGTGGATATGTGGCTTTTTTATTAGTGTGTGTTGAGTGATGTGGTACCGATTTTACCGTTAACTTTTTGATTAAATGATTCAATAAACATTTTTTCTTAGTGGAATTCAGTGAATTGAAACTGTTTACTAATAGATTTAAATGACAAGGTCGAGCCAAACAAAGCTTTTATTCTCAGTTAATGTGTTATGTTACTTACCGATAGCTCCCATCTCGTCTATCCTTACCCTAAAGGTAGCATCTCGAGGTTCCTTTTTATCTTAGGGTGTGACTTGTAATAACGGTAAATACTATTTAAAGTTGGAATGGTCATACATATTATCTGATCAGTTCTGTAGCCTGGGGTATCCAAGAAAAGCTGTTTATACTGTGTTTGTGTGTAAATAAAAATATTTTATATAGATTTATTTTTATATATTAAAAAAAAAAAAAAAAAAATCCCAAGGGTAGCCACAGCACTCTATGTTTGAAGTAAATGCCCAGGTGCTCACCCACAAAACAATAAAAACATTGCTGTTTTTGAACTTCCTCTTCTGCAAGACCTGTGAGTTCCTCTAAACCAGTTTTGGATTTTTACATACACTATATTATCAAAAGTATTGTGACGCCTGTCTTCACACGCATATGAACTTCAATGGCAGCCCAGTCTTAGTCTGTAGGGTTCAATATTGAGTTGGCCCACCCTTTGCAGCTATAACAGCTTCACCTCTTCTGGGAAGGCTGTCCATAAGGTTTAGGAGTGTCTATGGGAATATTTGATCATTCTTCCAGAAGTGCATTTGTGAGGTCAGGTACTGATGTTGGACGAGAAGGCCTGGCTCGCAGTCTCCACTCTAATTTTTCCCAAAGGTGTTCTATTGGGTTGAGGTCAGGACTCTGTGCAGGCCTGTCAAGTTCCTCCACCCCAAACCCGGTCATCCATGTCTTTATGGACCTTGCTTTGTGCAGTGGTGCGCAGTCATGTTGGAACAGGAAGGGGTCATCCCCAAACTCTTCCCACAAAGCTGGGAGCATGAAATTGTCCAAAATGTCTTGGTATTCTGAAGCCTTAAGAGTTCCATTCACTGAAACTAAGGGGGCCAAGCCCAACCCCTGAAACACAACCCCACACCATAACAAAGCAAGGTCCATAAAGACATGGATGAGCGAGTTTGGGGTGGAGGAACTTGACTGGCCTGCAGAGTCCTTACCTCAACCTGATAGAACACCTTTGGGATCAATTAGCGCACAGACTGCGAGCCAGGCCTTCTCGTCCAACATCATTGCCTGAACTCACAAATGCACTTCTGGAAGAATGGTCAAACATTCCCATAGACACTCCTAAACCTTGTGGACAGCCTTCCCAGAAGAGTTGAAGCTGTTCTAGCCGCAAAGGGTGGGCCAACTCAATATTGAACCCTACAGACTAAGACTGGCCAGTAAAGTTCATGTGTGTATAAATGCAGGTGTCCCAATACTTTTGACAATATAATATATATATATATATATATATATATATATATATATATATATATATATCTCATTTTCCTAGGTACCTTGTTGGGACATTGGAAGACAATAATATTAAAAAATAATTCATCATAATTACATAACTTGGCCTTTGAAATAATAATAATACATTTCAACTTGACAGGACAGCGGTTTAAATAAAATGAATAATCATCCAAATTTTGAGACTTTAAGATTAAATGTGTTACAAAAACAATAAACAAAATGTGAGCCAGCAGAACATCAGCAGTATAGATCCGGAGTTCAGTACCGCCTCACCCGCACAATTCATCTCTCAACCCTGATAAACAAACTCCACCATAAATCATCCCTTCCGGACTGTCACTTCCAGCGGCTTGCATGCAGCGCAGCGCTGCCAAACCTGTGCAGGACGCCAATGTGCCTTCGGCGGCCAGAACCTTTGTCCAGATGATAAGCAGCTGAAGGTCTGGGGAGGGGGGGCTGTTACATATTCTCCTTTACATTTTTCATCAGTATTTTGGAAATTTATTTGGGGAGCTGACAGAAAATAATGGTTTTAAACGGTGAAATGTTTAAATTATAATATTTTTAATATTAATAAAAAATACTCAAAAATAGTCTTAGCCTAAATATGTATATAAATATTTTTGATTGATCCGTTTGTACACAAATTTTTTTATATATTAAAGAAAATGGTTTCCAGCTTTTTTTTTTTTGGTATCTTTTTGACCCCTCTCACTAAACATTTTTCTAAAAAAATAATAACGGTAATATGAATGGCTCACAGAATCACCCTAACCTAAATGTCAATGCAAGTCCACCCCATTGCAGTCCACCTCTAAAGAGAAACATTGCATGCAGAATTTTTTTCTATAAAAACCCAGGAACTATAAGCCCAACGCCTTTGATCTATTTGTATTTGACTTTATGTTTTGGTGTAAAATGTTAGCTGAATTTCATGCTGATATGTATGTGTTGAAAGGATATGTTATACTGCTTCTTCTAAATAAATAATTAAAAAAAACTAAACTAAATAATGAAATTGAAGATAACTATAAGCAGTACCCAAACTAATGCCAAATAAAAATATAAAAGACATACATTGGAAAATACCCCTAAAGTCTAAATGATTATCCAGGTTGCATTCCTTTATAATCAGGAAGGGTTAATACTTGCAAAAATTAAACAAATTAACACTTTATTCTAAACCAAAGAACAGCAAGCGGTTACATAGTTAGTCAGGTTGAAAAAAGACACAAGTCCATCTAGTTCAACCAAAAAAAAAAATTATATATATATATATATATATATATATATATATATATATATATATATACCGTATTTGCCGGCGTATAAGACGACCCCCTATTTTTCCTGTTAAAATATAGGGTTTGGGTTATACTCACCGTATAAGACGACCCCTCTTCCGCGATCTCAGCGCGGCTTGTGAGGAGACTATCATAGAAGTCAATGCAAGCCACGCTGAGATCGCCCTGAAAATAGTGCAGGAACCATTTTTCTAAGTCGGAGCGAAGCGACTCGCTCCTATTAGAACGGTTCCATTGCACAGCATTGAGACGACTTGTCAGGCGACTCAAGTTGCCTGACAAGTCGCCTAGATGTGAACGGGCCACTTTTTCACATTTGGTGGTCACAAGCTAAAAGCATTTTTTTTTGCTAGAGAATTACTTAGAACCCCCAAACATTATATATATTTTTTTTCAAACACCCTAGAGAATAAAATGGCGATTGCTTCAATACTTTTTGTCACACGGTATTTGCGCAGCGGTCTTTCAAGCGCAATTTTTTTTGGAACAATTTTACTTTTTTGAGTTAAAAAATAAGACAACAGTAAAGTTAGCCCAATTTTTTTGCATATTGTGAAAGAGGATGTTACGCCGAGTAAATAGATACCATACATGACATGGTTGAAAATTGCGCGCACTCGCGGAATGGCGACAAAGTCCGGTATTTAAAAAGTTCCATAGGCCACGCTTTAAAAATTTTTATTGGTTACCAGGTTAGAGGTGCAGAGGAGGTCTTTTGCTAGAATTATTGCACAAACTCTGGCGATTGCGGCGATACCTCACATGTGAAGTTTGAACACCGTTTTCATATGTGGGCGCGACTTACGTATGCGTTTTCTTTGCTGCGCGAGCTCGCGGGGACGGTGGCGATTTAAATCTTTTTTTTTTTATTTATTTATTTATTTTTAGCACTGTTCCTTTAAAAAAAAAAAAAATCTGATCACTTTTATTGCTATCACAAGGAATGTAAACATCCCTTGTGATAGTAATATATGGTGACAGGTACTCTTTTTGGAGGGCCGGGGGGTCTAAAAGACCCCCCATCCCTCCTTTGCACTTCACAGTATTCAGATTGCCAAAAACAGCGATTCCGAATACTGTCACTTTTTTAAAATTGGCGCCGTTAGCCGCCGAGTAAACCGGAAGTGACGTTGTGACGTCGCTTCCGGAATTTGCTGAAGGAGACCCGATCGGAGCTGATTCCGGCTTCTGTCAGGTCTCCTTCCAGCCGGCGGACGCGCCGCATCGTCGCTCCGGTCTCCCGGTGAGACGGGAGGCCGGAGAAGAGCGGCGGAAGGCGGCGGGAGGGGGGGGGATGTCCCCTCCCGCCCCCTGGGGTAACGACCGAGCGTCTCCCGAGCCAGATCGGTCCTTACCCCTGGATAGCCGACCGCCAGCTCTAAAAAATGACACCGGGATATAGCCTGCAGGTGCAGGCTATGTCCCGGGAGAGCCACTCAAACCCGACCGCCGCCTATTTACGGCGCTGGTCGGGAAGTGGTTGTGAACCGGCCCTAATCCCCGACGTATAAGGCGACCCCCGACTTTTGAGAAGAGTTTTATGGGTTAAAAAGTCGTCTTATACGCCGGCAAATACGATATATAAAACCAAATAATCCCATATACAATCCTTCACCCACAGTTGATCCAGAGGAAGGCAAAAAAACCCCAGCAAAGCCAATGATCCAATTTGCTATAGCGGGTGAAAAAAATTCCTTCCCGATTCCCCGGGAGGCAATCAGATTCAACCTGGATCAACTTTACCTAAAAATGTTAGTACCCAGTTATATTATTTACATTAAGGAAAGAATCCAGGCCTTTTTTAAAGCAGATTATTAGCAGATTAGGTTATTATCGTTCAAAAAGAAAATAAATTGTGAAGTAAATGAAGGGCGGACCTTTAGAGGCATCAAAAGGTGAAGGGTTACAAGGCGTTAATGAGCTCTGCTTGCTGTTTCATTACAAAGTTTATTTAAAGCAGAGTCTTTCCTGTCGGAGACCTTTATTTGTGTTCATTTTTCATAGCCGTTAAAATGTACATTATAGAACTGAAGATTGCTCTAAACCCCTAAAATGTAGCACAAATTACTCCCCCTACGCTTTCTGCAAGTCCTATTATTTATATACAGTAATAGGGCCAACTGTTAGGCTTCCAAAAGAGAAGGTTTTCTGGGATTGCATGAAGTTGGACAGAGTAGGAGATAGCTAGACATGTTTGGGTAGTGAGTTCCACAGGATGGGAGAGGCTCTGGAGAAGTCCTAGATTTAAGCATGGGAGGAGGTAATGAGAGCAGAAGGTCTTGGGAGGAGCAGAGTGGATGGTTAGGGTCATATTTTGAGACGAGGATGGTGATGTAGCTCAGGTTGTGGATGGCTTTGTATGTTCGTATTTTGAATTTTAAACATTAGGCAGTGGAGGAACTGGCAGAGAGGGTTGGCAGACACCAGTTGCTAAGGTGAATGAGTCTGGCAACAGAAGTCATGATGGACTGAAGTGGGATAGCCTGTGTAGAGGTAGGCCAACGAGGAGGGAGTTGCAACAGTCGAGGCGAGAATTAACAAAGGGAGTGAATTAGTACCTTGGTGGTGTCGCTGGTTAAGAAGGGGCATATTTTGGAAATGTTACGGAGGAGAAGGTGTCAGAATTTTTTACCAGTGACTGAATGTGGGGCTGAAAGGTGAGGCCAGAGTCCAGGATTACACCTAGCACTCTGGCAAGAGGGCAGGACAATACATTTCTGCTATTGATCTTCATGTAAAAGTTGGGGGTGGGGACATGTAGGGACAAGTAATGATACAAGATTACTTTTGAAATATTGAACTTTGGGAAGTAGTGTGCAAGTTACTATATTAGTGATGAGTTAGGTCAGTGGTTCTCAACCCTGTCCTCAAGTACCCCCAACAGGCCATGTTTTGGGAATTTCTCTTAGATAAAATAGAAGTCCAAAATACCAAGGCATTGTCTCTGGTTTAAAGCACCTGTGCAAGATAAAGGAAAACCTGAAAACATGGCCTGTTGGGGGTACTTGAGGACAGGGTTGAGAACCACTGAGTTAGAAGACTAAAGGAGTGAGTTCTACTGTCTCCAAAGATTCTCCCAAGCCAGTGCTAGATACTGTATCAAAAGGGTCAATGAAGGCCAATGAGCTAATGATGTGACAGTGCACGCTCCCCAACTGGAAGTTCGGGGAAGTGTCTAAACCAGAGAAAATGCAGTAGGAAATAGATGATGCAGAAGTAAGTCTATGGAGAAAATTCTGCTAAATAACTACCCCTGATGACGTCACATATGACGAAAGGCATAGGGTGGAGCTGGAATACATACCACTGCGCATGCGCCAACTAGACGCAGCCATCTTGCTTGTGGGGCAGACCAGAATTAGTGCCGATCTGCACATCTGTTTACACCACACATCTTGTAAGTGCACTCTTTTTACTAAATCTTGTTGTATTTAACGGATTCACCCTATGAAGAGTGCTCTTTTCTTTTCATAATAGTATCGGTAGATGGAGCCTCTATGTCCAATATATGTTGTGATACATTGTGATCTACACTGAATTGTCCCACTTAGGCAATTTATGTTGTTCTAAATCATTTTTCTCACGTGAATGTTCTACACACCACATTTGTCTACACGTCTAGCCGTGATTAAGACCAGACGGGGTGTTCGTTCTACCGACGCAGATCAACCGCGTACGCGTCACCATACATAAGGTCGAGGTGGGATACGGAAAGCAGTATACACTGCAGTAGTCCCCATCAATAAATCGTCTTAAAAGAGGTATCTGAATGAAGACGTAGTAGATAAAGGATGACGTAAAAGAGACCAAATCTGTGAAGGGGCTTGAAGGTCAACCCCTCGCACGTGACAGTGTAGTAAT
>BLSH010192566.1:384333-412818 GCA_018402905.1 Glandirana rugosa | reverse complement strand
TGTAGGGTGCAAAAGAGGCAACTGTTCTGGGTAGGGTTGCCACCTCATCCTTTTAAAACCAAACACATACTAATTACAAAGGCTCTGTGGCTGATTAAGGTGGTAATTAAACTCACTTGGTGCCTCATCTGCATTAAATTACCCTCAGAACCTGTGTAATTCATATGTGTTAGGGTTTAAAGAGATGAGGTGGCAACCCTAGTCCTGGGTCCCCTACCTATGCATACCAAAAAATAATTAAAAAGGTTTTAGTTTATTAAAATTTATCTCGGAAATCAATATTTTGCCAGTAGTCATCTGCCGCCCCCCAATCCATGCGCAAAGCCCCTAATCTACATGCAGAGCGCTGGACGCATGGATTTCAATGTTTTTTTTCTTTTATGAGCACGTGATTAGAGGTGGAGGCTCTAATTGGCTTGTGTGATATTATCAAATTAATATTCGCTAATGTCTTTCTGTTTTTTCTCCCAGCCAATCAGGAAGCAGACCTGATTTGCCGGGTATCCGAAGACCCGATTGGTAGTGAGTCCTAAGTCCTGATTGGCCGGGAGGAGAAGCGACAGACAGGACTTGGGAGAAGATGCAGGGGGGGAAGCCACAACCTGGATGGGGTAAGTGCAGGTGTTAGGAAGATCACCAGCATAATACCTCTCAGGAAAGGCCCATCAGAAGAACTGCCATTCAAGTTGGGTCACAACAGCGCTTGCGCGTGCGTGCAGGCTTGTGCGCGCGCGTCTGCGCCAGTCCCAGCGCCAAGCGGGCCACTTAAACCTTGCTGATAATCTGTTACCTGCTATCTGTTCCAGATCTGTCATCTGACCCGGCTTGCCCTGACACCTCTGCTATCTGCCTGCACCTGACCCCGGCTCGTCTTGACCACTCTTCTGCCAGCTCCTCTGTACTTCGTTGCCCGCCCGTTGCCGAATCTGCCTGTACCTGACTCTGCTCCAGTGCCTGTGTCCATCCAGCTCTCAGTAGCTACCAGCTCCTCAAGTCTAATTCCAGCTCACCTGGACTGCTTCTACCTGGCTGCACCTTCAGCTTCCGCAGGCCAGCTACATCTCCAGCACTCCTGTTGACCACCTGCTGGCGGACGCCATTGGACTAACACAGGCACTCATACCTCACCATGCTCCTGTGGCCAAGGTCCCTCGAACCGGAGTTGTAGGAGAGCCCCCCCGCTGTCAGGCTCACTACCTGGTACATAACAGGAGGGCTGGCGGGGGGCCTGGCAGGCAAGCAAAGCAGTGATCGATCGAGCAACGAGGTGGGGGGTGGTTGGCTGGATGGTGGGGTGGTTTGGTGATTGGCTGGCTGGCCCTCCCCCCATGAAAAGTGAGCACCAGCGCCACTGGTGGCAGGTCAAACCTCATAACTAGGGTTAGAAAGCACTCAGTAATATGGGGACAAGACTAAAAAAAATGATAGATCTTCTTTGGTGACAGTAGACTACAAATTTGAGTGTGTGTGCATGGGCAACCTCATAATAGCGTGTCACCCATGTTTAAAATGTGAAACTGTAGTGTGTTGAGATAATAAACCAACTCCATAGGTATTAGTTACTTAGAAAAGTAATTTGTCATTGTTCCCTATGAAAACTAAAATAAATAGCAGTATAGCCCTGTTTTTTTGTAATTTGTCTTACCTAAAAGTCTACTTAGTTACATGTTTAATGAGGCTGGAAAAAGACACAAGTCCATCAAGTCCAACCTATGTGTGTGTTTTTATGTCACTATTACATTTTATATCCTTCAATGTTGTGCTCCCTTAGGTGCCCATCTAATAGTTTTTTGAAATTATCTATGCTCCCAGCTGAAACCACTGTTTGTGGAAGAGAACTCCACATCCTTACTGCTCTTACCGTAAAGAACCCTCTACGCAGCTTAAGGTTAAACCACCTTTCCTCCATTTTTAATGAATGGCCGCGTATCTTTGTGTGCTGAATAGTTTTGTCCCTATTGTGAGGTCGCCAGTACAATACTTGTACATTGAAATCATATCCCCTCTCAAGCGTCTCTTCTCCAGAAAGAATAAGTTCAGTTCCCGTAATCTTTCCTCATAGCGAAGGTCCTTCAGTCCCTTAACTAGCTTTGTTGCCCTTTGTAGTTCCAGGACATCCTTCCTGAGGACTGGTGCCCAGAACTGGATGGTATTCCAGATGCGGCCTCACCAGAGACTTGTAGAGTCTTGTACTTGTGTATTCCTTGCATGTACTTACATGTATGCTTATACAGGATTTACTTCCGATACAGATATAGAACTCATTTAACCTTCCTATGTATGAAGAACTTGTTGGTTTCAATGAAATGCAATAAACCTATTTGATGTTTAAATTTGGTGATTTTTTGTGTAATTTAATGGGAGGGAATGAATTGTCCTGGGTCACCCAGGATGTAAATCTGGTCCTGCAATAACATGAAATTGTTCCCTCTTACACTTTTGATGCTATAACAGCTTCCATGCTCCGTGGAAGATTTTGGAGTGTTTCTGCCCATTCAGCCAACACTGCATGGGTGAGGTCGGGTACTGAAGTGACCTCACTTCAGTACCCGACTTAATCTCTGATACTTAATCTCTGGAAGATTTACGTCCCTTCATAACCAAGCCCTTTTTTCATGATTCTGCTGTACTTTAACTAACAATTGCGTGGTCATGCAACGCTGTACACAAATAAAATGTATGTCCTTTTTTTATAACAAAAAGAGCTTTTTTTATTTTTCGCACTATAAACAAAAAAAATAACAATTTTGAAAAAAATAAACACTTTTTTTTTTACTTTCGGCTATAAAACAATAAAAAAAAAATCAAATTTCTTCATACATTTAGGCCAATACGTATTCTGCTATATATTTTTGGTAAAAAAAAATCTCAATAAGTGTATATTGATTGGCTTGTGCAGTTATAGGGGTTGATTTACTAAAGCTGGAGAGTGCAAAATCTGGTGCAGTTCTGCAAAGAAACCAATCGGCTTCCAGGTTTTATTGTCAAAGCTTAATTGAACAAGTTGAAATTAGAAGCCGATTGGCTACCATGCACAGCTGCACCAGATTTTGCACTCTCCAGTTTTAGTAAATCAACCCCATAGCGCCTACAAGCTATGGTATATATATACTGGAATTTTTTTTTTTTTTTTGATACTAGTAATGTCGGCGATCAGCGACTTATAGCAGGACTGAGATATTGCGGCAGTCATTCTGACACCAACTGACATGTTGTTCAGAACCAGTGACTAAAAATATGCACTGTCACTGCACTATTGACACTGGCTGGGAAGGGGTTAAACATCTAGGGCCATCAAAGTGTTAAACGTGTGACTAGCTAGTTAGTTGCCGTGCCGTGCAGCCAATCACAAGTCGAAGTCTGTATGACCAAATGCGTCTGAGATGGATGCACGGCAACACTATGGAAGTAGACGCCTGATTCATCATAATCCCTGCTGGTCGGGGGAGAAGTGAAGGCTGCCTGTTAGGGTCTCCAAGGACTCGGGGATGGCCAGCGTCTGCATCTTAATTTGAATGCGTGGTTTAATCAGTGTTCTCCCTACGGGAGGGGATTGTTTTTATACAATAAACTATGTGTGTTTACAGTATCACACCATGTTTTGGCGTTTGTTTTTAAATCCTTTTATGAGTACCATCCACATTTTGCTGTAAGCCGGAAACCACCTCTACCTGCTTTGTGTGTTGGTTGTACACAACTGTGAGTTCTGCCTGAGCATTAGAATGCCTGGCATGGATTTCTGATAAGTGCACATCCATATGGGAGGGCGATCACATTGAACCTGTGCACGCGGTGTGGTGTCGGAACCTCAGTTTATAACGAACTACACTTGGACCTGTTTGTTTGATAACTTCATGGACTCCGGACTGTGCTGAAAGTTTTATATACTATCACTGGGTGTTCAACATATGTGTATAGTAAGCGGTACTTTATAAATCAGCTTTCTGATTTATTAATGTGCTTTATAGCTATTTTTTTTTGTGTACTTTGTGTGCTGCTTTTACTAAGAGAGAGGTGATGGATTTTATACCCTGCTTTGCAGGGACACAAAATCCATCACTTCCCCCTTTTCAGGACATAGCACTGCCTTGTTTACATAGGCAGAGCTCCGTCCAGCGGGTGCTGGAGGACATCCATTGGCCGCCAACCGCTGATCGGCTTCTGCTGTATCTAACCACAGCACAAGCCGCAGCGCCGGTGGCACGCACGCCCCCAACCGGGAAGTGCCAGATCATGTACTGGGTACGTGATCCGGCGCAAAAGAACCGCTCTGCGCCGTATAACTATGTTATGTGGTCAGCGAGTGGTTAAAGAATTCCAGGTATGGTCCTTTTTACATTGCATTAGGGATTCCTCAGGCATGGCATATGCATAGTTACATTGGCTTGGACCAATATAACTATGCATATAACATACCAGTGGGTTCCCTCTAGAAGCTGGAAATCACAGTAGAAGACACCGCTACTCAAGTGATCTCCACTAGCTTCCAGGCCCCGTGCCGAGCGGCTCCCTGCTGCATCATGAAGACATGAGGTCAGACGCTCAGCACATAATGTTCGACGAGAAGACCTGGCTCACAGTGTTCCAGTTCAGTAGGGTTGAGGTCAGGGCTCTGTGCAAGCCACATGAGTTCCTTAACCGCCTAACTCATAGAACCATGTCTTTATGGAGCTGGCTTTGTGCACAGGGGCACAGTCACACTGGAACAGAAACATGCCTTCAACTGTTACCACAAGGTTGGAAGAGCACAATTGTCTACAATGTCTTTGTATGACGTAACCAGGGGAGGGCTGGGCCAGGGGGCAGGGTGACAATTGCCCCCCAGGTCACCTCAATTTACATTCGAAATGGCCGGCGGCCATTGCCCACTGACAATATTTTCTTTTTGTGGAGGAAGTAAGGACAAGGGGCGTGGCCGCCAACTAACTGCAAGCAGAGAGGGGCGACCATTGCCGGCCCTACCATGGATGATGTCTATTATAGGAGCCGGTCAAGGAGGTGGGACTTCAAATGACAGCGTCCACGCCCGGTAAGCAGGAGATGCCCGCTCTTTGTAATCCGGTGACTCTCCTCTCTTTGCATTACAGGCTGCATTGGATGGGCACAGGTGAGGCTGCATTGATGGACACTGATCAGGCTGCATTGATAGGCACTGATCAGGCTGTGCCGATGGGCACTGGAAAGGCTGCATTGATGGGCACTGATGAGGCTGCATTGATAAGCACTGGTGAGGCTAAGCTGATGGACACTGAGGCTGCATTGATGGGAACTGGTGAGGCTCAATTGATGGGCACTGATGAGGCTGCACTGATGGGCATTGATGAGGCTGCAGGGCACGGATGAGGCTGCATTGATGGGCACTGATTAGACTGCATTGATGGGCACTGATTAGACTGCATTGATGGGCACTGATGAGGCTGCATTGATGGACACTGATGAGGCTGCATTGATGGGCACTGATGAGGCTGCATTCGTGGGCACTGATCAGGCTGCATTAATGGTCATTGATGAGGCTGTATTGATGCGTTATTTTTGTTAAACCTCCTTTGTTGCTATTAACATTAAATTATGTTACCACACTGTATCATATTTGTCTTGCTTCATAACATCAATATCCATTATAAAACCAGGTGGGCATGGATGGTGAGCTGATTTGGTGGTTCAATGGGCCACTTGACTGGACTTGCCCCCCAGGCCTAAGACTGCCAGCCCTCCCCTGGACGTAACATTAGTAGTACCTTTCATTGGGGACACCTGAATGCATGTTGGCATGGTGGCATTTCCAGATATACTTGGCCATATAGTTGGTGTGGTGGTTTGGTGTCGACAAATTTTTGGCCACATAGTTTACAAATGCAATCATGGTCAGTGAATCCTTGAGCACTTTTTATGAGGTATCGCAAGCTTGCAGCTCTTCAGCACAGTCATCGAGACATAAAATTAAGTAGGAGCCAACATGGAAGTGACAAATAGACATATCTGATTTTACATGCTGAAATGGCTCTTTCAAGTCACTCGAGCTAGAAATGGCTGGTTACGCAGCTTGACCTTTGTGGTTCCTGACATAATGAAATGTTGTCTTTTTTAATAACCTCTCCACTGACACTTTGGCTCATCCTTCTAAGACCACCCCAATTTATTTTTAGCCTTGGCAGGATGCGAGAAACTGCTTTTAATAGATTAATAGATTGCTGTTTAATGTAAGGAGTAAAAAAGGAAATAAAAGGAGATAAAATTAGCACTTATGTGCATGGTAGACTTTGGATATACAGCAAGAGTACCCAAAGGCCACAGTTATTATGTTTTATGGGATGAGGTCCATAAAGGCAATTACATTAATTAGATAAATGTATTAGGATTTCTGGACTGGGTTCAATGTCTCCTGTGTTCCAATTATCCTTTGATGGTCAAGATGTTAATAAGGCAGAGAAAGCCAAGAGCAGCTTGCATAATAGATGCATTACTGCTTGATCGTTTAAAGAGAACCTGTCAGACACTTTAAAAGTAAAAGGTCTATATGCAGACTAAAGAAAAAAATATATATACAGTACTGTGAAAATGGCTTAGGCAGGTGTGAAAAAATACCGTAATTTAAGAATGCTTTCAGAAAAAGAAGTCTTAATAGTTTATTTTTTAACCGATTGGAAAGTAAACAGAAGAGAAATCCAAACCAAATCAATATTTGGTGTGACCAGTCTAGCGTCACAAGATAAGGTTATACAGCATCACCAGATAGGGTATATATACAGCATCACCAGATAGGGTTATACAGCATCACCACATAGGAGTATACAGCATCACCAGATAGGGTTTATACAGCATCACCAGATAGGGTATATATACAGCATCACCAGATAGGGTTATACAGCATCACCACATAGGAGTATACAGCATCACCAGATAGGGTTTATACAGCTTCACCAGATAGGGTTTATACAGCTTCACCAGGTAGGAGTATACAGCATCAACAGATAGGAGTATACAGCATCACCAGGTAGGGTATTTATAGCATCACCAGGTAGGGGTATGCAGCATTAGCAGATAAAGTATACTTACCCCATTCTAGGAAGCAGGCCAGGCGGGCAGTGATTGGTGTCTGGCAAGCGGAAGCTAAACCCTCTCCTCCTGAGAAAGGCGTTCAATAGGATCGACTGACCATTCTGCCAATCGGGAAACCGGTAACATATTGGCGCTTCCCGAGAGGCGATTCAGTGCTCGAAAAGCAAATATTCATTTGCTTTTGTAACATACATGAGTGGGCTCGCAGCGCCATGCTCTGTACCACGAGCCCACTCTATTTTGAAGCCTGTTAGAGCCTATGGCTCTAATCAGGTACTTCAAAAACCACTGACGTTGCTGTAATTCATGCAACCGGCATCCTGAAGGGGCCGGTCACATGAACAGGGGGTGACGGCGACGGTCATGGATAGATTCATGCTATACATGAATTTATGCATTAGCATTAGGGGGTGGTGCAGGATGGAGGGGGCAGCACCCATGCGCCCTTAATGGACGGGCCGCCCCTGGTGACCACCCTTTGCCTTCAAACCGGCATCAATTCTTCTAGGTACACTTGCACATAATTTTCAAAGGTACTCGTCAGGTAGGTTGTTCCAAACATCTTGCAGAACTATGCACTGATCTGCTGTGGATGCCTCAAATCCTTCTGTCTCTTCATGTCATCCCAGACAGACTACATGATGTTGAGATCAGGGCTCTATGGAGGCCAAACTATCACTTCCAAGACTCCTTGTTCTTCTTTACGCTGAAAATATTTCTTAATGACATTGGCTGTATGTTTGGGGTCGTTGTCCTGCTGCAAACTGCCTCCTGCTAAAGCCAAATATTTTACATTTCAACTCATCATTTCAGAGCACCTGCTGCTATTTTTCTACACCCAAATTCCCATGTTTTTGTGCATAGTTGAGTTGCTAAGGCTTGTTTTCATGTTCTATGCAGGAAAACATAGGAAATGGGGTGCAGAAAAATGGCAGCAAGTGCTCTGGACTGATGAGCCAAAATATGAAATATTTGGCTGTAGCAGGAGAGTTTGTTCACCTAAGGGCTGAAGAGCAGCAAGCATCAATGAAGCATGGTGGAGGTTCCTTGAAAGTTTGGAGCTGTATTTTTGCAAATGGAGTTGGAGATTTGGTCAGGATCAATGGTGTTATCAATGCTGAGAAATAGAGGCAGATAATTATCCATCATGTCATACCAACAGGGAGGCGTGTGATTGACCCAAAATTAATTCTGCAGCAGGACAACAACCGCAAACATATAGCCAACGTCATTAAGAACTATCTTCAGCGTAAAGAAGAACAAGGAGTCCATAAAGTGATGCTTTGGCTCCCACAGAGCCCTGATCTCAACATTATGGAGTCTGTCTGGGATTACATGAAGAGATAGAAGGATTTGAGGCAGCCAACATCCACAGAAGATCTGTGCTGAGTTCTCCAAGATGCTTGGAACAACCTACCTGCCGAGATCCTTCAAAAACTGTGTGCAAATGTACCTAGAAGAATTGATGCTGTTTTGAAGGCAAAGAGTGGTCACTCCAAATATTGATTTGATTTGGATTTCTCTTGTGTTAATTTACTTTCCATTGTGTTAACTGATATGAATTGAACTATTAAAACGCCTATTTCTGAAAGCATTCTTCATTTACAGCATTTCTTCACATCTGCTTAAGACTTATGCACTGTACTGTAGTAAGTACACCCCTCATATGTTTGTAAATATTTTATTATATCTTTTCATGTGACAACTCGCTACAATCTAAATTAGTGATAGTACACGTGTATAACAGTGTAAATTTGCTGTCCCCTCAAAATAAATCAACACACAGCCATTAATGTCTAAACCGCTGGCATCAAAAGTTAGTACACCCCTAAGTGAAAGGGGGGGGGGGGCAGCCTGTCAGTGGTCAGACCATATGCGCACACTGCATCAAATTGGTCTGCATGGCTGTCATCCCAGAATGAAGCCTCTTCTAAAGATGATGCACAAGAACGCCCGCAAACAGTTTGCTGAAGACAAGCAGACTAAGGACATGGATTACTGGAACCATGTCCTGTGATCTGATGAGACCAAGATAAACTTATTTGGCTCAGACGGTGTCAAGAGTGTGTGGCGGCAACCAGGTGAGGAGTACAAAGACAAGTGTGTCTTGCCTACAGTCCAGCATGGTGGTGGGAGTGTCATGGTCTGGGTGCCGGCACTGGGAAGCTACAGTTCATTGAGGGAACCATGAATGCCAACATGGACTGTGACATACTGAAGCAGAGCATGATCACCTCAGTTCGGAGACTGGGCCACAGGGTAGTATTCCAACATAACGACCCCAAACACACCCCCAAGACGACCACTGCCTTGCTAAAGAAGCTGAGGGTAAAGGTGATGGACTGGCCAAGTATGTCTCCAGACCTAAACCCTATTGAGCATCTGTGGGGCATCCTCAAACGGAAGGTGGAGGAGTACAAGGTCTCTAACATCTACCAGCTCGGTGATGTCGTCATGGAGGAGTGGAAGAGGACTCCAGTGGCAGCCTGTGAAGCTCTGGTGAACTCCATGCCCAAGAGGGTTAAGGCAGTGCTGAAAAATAATGGTGGCCACGCTTTGGGCCACATTGACACTTTGGGCACAATTTGGACATTTTCACTTAGGGGTGTACTCACTTTTGTTGCCAGAGTTTTAATGACTGTTTGTTGAGTTATTTTGAGGGGACAGCAAATTTACACTGTTATACAAGCTGTACACTCACTACTTTACATTGTAGCAAAGTGTTATTTCTCCAGCATTGTCACATGAAAAGATAGGATAAAATATTTACAAAAATGTGAGGGGTGTACTCACTTTTTTGAGATAATGTGTGTGTATGTATATATGTGTATCTATTATATATATATATATATATATATATATATATATATAAAAACAGTATATTTAGTCTGATAACTGTATACCCTCCCTAAGATCGACAGTATGATAGGCCATCAAGGGATCAGACATACCATCTATGCAGCTGCAGAAGGGTCAATATGTACTAGGTGTTGGGCAGATGGATTCTAGGACCTCTCCTACCTAGACTTGGATACTGCTTCCTTTTAGCTAGATGTCAATTGCTGCACAGTAAATAAATGTTTTTACATGCTTGGTTGGTTGGGTAGGAGGAATGGAAGGGGAGGGTGTCTTTCACAATGGCCTCTTAGTGACTTGTCCACCAATGCCCTGGTTTCCATAAAAAATAATTCAGCTCCAGTTCAGCTCCCCTTCTTCCAAGCATATTCTTTGAAGATCAGCACCTCCAGACAGATGTGACCTCCCTGCAACATATAAAAATATGAGAAAACCACTAGGACTTACCGCTGACATTCTCCAGCATGCAGGATCAGTTCTTCGTTATCCTTGGCGCTGATGGCCAGCTCATGTTCGGTAGAGTTATATACATCAAGAAGGAGATGGCACTGCCTTGTGCTAAAGAACAGGGAAAATAGTCAAAAGAGCTCATTACTCAGGAATTCAATTAAAAGAATTTCAATGTAAATGCTTAAAAGGTAACTATGCTACATTTTTTAAGGAAACCCATATGGTTGTGGTGCTCTGCGACACACGAGGAAATGGGGAAGTACACTATAAAGCCAAATGTTTGTGCGCATATGACCATAACAACTATATGAGCTTGTTGTACATTGCATTTCAAAATCATGGCCAATTAATATGAAGTTGGTTCCCCGCTTGCAACTATAACAGCTGCTACTGTTCTGGGAAGGTTTTCCACCAAGTTTTAGCATGTGTTTGTGATATGTTTGTCCATTCAACCAATAACCCATTTGTGAAAACCTGGCTCACACCGGGAATTTTAATTCATCCCAAAGGTGTTCAGCAGGGTTTAGGTCATGGCTCTGTGGAGGCCACTTGAGTTTATCCACACCAAGCTCATCCAACCAAGTATTCAAGGAGCTGGCTTTGTACACAAGGGTACAGTCATGCTGGAAGAGAAAAAGGGCCTTCCCCAAACTGTTGGCACTAGGTAGGAAGTGACCAAGTGTCTAAAATGTCTTTGTATGCTATAATATTAACAGTACCCTTTACTGGTAACACCCAAACTCAACAATTTGGAGGGGGGGGGGGTGCCTGCACATATAGGCCATATAGTGAAGGTTCAGGTGTCCACATATCTTTGGCTACATTGTGTACATCTAGCTTTTGCCTATTAGTAGATTATCACATCATGGTACCTTTCATGTAAATTCATAGTAGCGGTAATGTGACAATCAATTCTCTCGGAACTGGTAACATCACTAAGCTGAACGCAAGATTGCTGCTACAAAGGCAACAGTTCCTATAATTGAAGGGCATGGGTCAAGTGAATTGTAATTTAACAATACAGCCATGTGGGATTTAGCCTTCTGGGTGTGGGATTATGACAGCAGAAAACTCAATTATCCCATAAACAATGTGTTCAACGAAACATAGCATCACATCGTGGAGAAATCACGGTATGCTGCTTAATCCATTGCGGCTGCCTATAAGATGTAACAGGACTTTGGATCAAAAGAAAATGCTTGTAAAGACATAAAAAATGGTGCAGGCATCAACATAATTACACAGGGACACAAATCTATGGGGGACATTTGCCAAGACCAGGCACATTGTCAGATATGTACAGTTTGAGGAGACCATGCCAAGGTTAAACTTAGTCAGTGGATGGACATCACTCGGATAAGTAACCTGCCAGTTTCCTTTATTAAGATAATCAAAGACATGATGGACACCCAACTGCATATTTGACTAATCTTGTTGGAGAACATATTAATGTAGACCTGTACTTAAAAAGTAAAGATTTGCTAACTTCTAGGGAACATCTAGAAAGATTAAGGCCGGCTGGTTTAGCAGGAACCGTCTGAGATTTGACGCGTGTGTGGGCAGGATGAATATACCAAGAGCTCCTTAAAAACGAGGCTTTGCTGTACCAAACAGCTGCAGGGGCCTTCTGGAGGAGTAACACATGCAAGTATTACACCTTATTCCTCTACCTCGAGACAAAAACGAGCATTTAGCCCTTTGCAGTGTGTGGGACCCATTTTAAGGGTAATTTTATTTCTCGTGCCCAGAGTTGGGCTTTAAGGGGAAAAGGGGGTGGAATTTCACCTTGTAGCAGGGAGTGTGCTGACCCGGGTGAAGAAAACAGAGGGTTCTACATCCACATGCAGTCCAAGGGACAGGTTTCGGTAGTAACCTTCAACATGACCAGGCCCTCCGGAGTACTTGAAATTCAAAATCCCTTCCAGAGTCTGCAAAAAAGGAAATAACAAGGTGATAAATTAAATTGGTAATCATATGGTAAAACTTTACAATTATGAGATTTTTCAGTAAACCCATCACAGATAAATAAGTGGATTTAGGCTTTCTGTGGACTACAAGACTTGTGTAGGTAAAGCATTCCTAATGGCCCTAGCGATCCATCAAACTCTCCGTCATGACTTCTCAATCCTGTACTGCAGTGCAACCCACATGAATCTTTTTCAGGGTTGTAACATGCATCCGTTTTTGGTGTTTTGACCATTTAATTTGGAGAGGTTTTCCAACATCATGGTATTTTTTTCCCAATAATTCAATTGTCTAGTCTCATTACTTAAAAATACCATGGCCAGTTTAAATTGCAAGTACAATATGTTTTAGATCAATTTTATTTAGTCATATTTTCATTGTATTTATTATATGCATTTACATAGCACAGCTCTTTAAATACTGTACATTCACATCAATCCCTGTCCTCAATGAGTTTACAATCCAAATTTCCCTTTCTCACATCTATACATACTATGGCCAGGTTAGAAAGGAGCCAGTAAACCTACCAGCATGTCTGGAGTGTGGGAGAAAACCCACAAAAGCACAGGGAGAACAAATAAACTCCACTCGGGCAGTGTTTTTGCTGGGATTCCAACCGGGGACCCCAGTGCTGTAAGGCAGAACTGCCGCCCACTTTTATTGAAGGTTTTCAAGTGTAACGCCCACTTGGACTCACGAAACCAAATATGTAGTCATTGTATAAATTAAATATAGGTGCCCCTGATGATGCAACATATGACGAAGCGCTCTGGACGAAGCCAGAACACATGCCACTGTGCATGCACGAACTAGCCGCAGCCATCTTGGTTGTGGGCTAACTGACGTTCCATGTGTCACAAATTGTTTGTACTACATCTACTTCTAAGTGTATTACTTTTGTTAAATCAATTTTATCCAAATAATTAGCACTATAGAGAGTGTTTCTTTACTCTGCCATGACATCATGTTGGCACTGAGCTTCGTTATACATTAACCTGAGGGCATACCCAGAGGAGTAATCAGTGGTTCAGATCCTGTTTGAAAGAAAGCTGGAGGTGCTATAAAACATCACAATACACGCAATTTGCCCTCTCCTCAGTGGTGGTCATCTCTGTCTGGTAAGCCTCCACCTTTTTTACACTGTGGTGGTCTTATCATGGAATGATTTTCAGGCTATTGGGATACAAATGTAATTTTTCTTTTTTTTCTTATATAAATTAAGATTTTTTTTGAACACTTATTTTTGTATGACTCTTTATCACATTGTGCACCGATATACTCTGTTATTTTATCATATGGTGTAATTGATACTATACACATTATTTGATATAGGTGCTGTACTAATAAGGCCCCTTTCGCTTCTAAAGTGCCAGTAAAACACTGAGCGCTCTTGAAGAGCTTTTCAGCCGCTTTTGAAGAGCTTTCCACTCAATTCAATGGAGAGGGGTGCTTTTTTTCACCACCCTGCCAGCACACTGCCCCAGTGTGAAAGCATTCATTGATTTTAATGGTAATAGGTTTCGTGAGCTTTTCAGCTGCTTTTTTTAGCGAGAAAGCACCTGGAAAGCGCCTCGGTGTGAAAAGGGTCTAACTAAGTGCTACAACTTCTGTTCATTCGTTTTTTCCATGTATACAATTTATTGTTCACAATTTTTGTGCACCAACGTGTTTTCATTGTTGTCAATGTATGTGGTGTCATTTACATTATATGCACATCACTTGATGCAAGTGTTACAGTAATTTTTAAGCGCTGCACTTTTGTTTATTTTATTGTATGAATTACCTCCAGTTTCACAGTCATACCTGCACTTTCCGGTTATAGCAGTTGTACCATGTGTCCAAATATGATTATAAAGTCCACAAGGCATGGAAAAATACTGTTGAGTATAACAGTGACCATATAAAGAAATCAATATTGCCACCCCTTCTCTATGCAATCTAGACATTGATGTCTTAAAGCCAAACACATACTTTAATTCCCAGTCCCGAAAATGTGCATCCCATCAGTTTCAGCTTTGGTGCCCGGTACACTGAAGCTGCCAGTCTTTGATCAGTCTGGTCACCACTCCTCACGCTGAGGTCTTCAGCCTGCACTAGAATCAGTGTAGGATCAGTGCCTACATTATCAGGATGGGATGTGGCTGCCTACATTCCAGCCATGAAGTTCAGAGGCATAGGATGCTGTCACTCGCCCATGGATTATGGTATTTGTCTGTGTTATAGCCTTTATATAAAAAAAAAAAAAAAAAGTGGAGGGAAGAAGCAATATTCAGCTTTAATAATCGTAAGAAAACATGATTCATTAGACCAGGTTACCTTCTCCCATTGCTCTGTGGTCCATTTCTGATGCTCATGTGCCCATTGCAGGTGCTTTGGGCTGTGGATATGGGCCAACATGGGCACCCTGACCAGTCTGCGACTACGCAGCCCCATATACACTATATAAACTGCGATGGTCTGTCACCTATCAGAACCAACATGCCCCTTTTCAGTAATTTGAGCTCTGGTAGCATTTCTACTGGATTGGAGTACACAGGCCAGTCTTCCCTCCCCACAGGCATCAATGGACCTTGGCCGCCCATGACCCTGTCACTGGCTCGCTGGTTTTCCTTCCTTGGACCACTTTTGGTCGGTCCTGGCCACTGCAGACTGGGAACATCCCACAAGAGCTGCAGTTTTGGAGTTGCTCTGACCCAGCTGTCAAGCCATTACAATTTGGCCCTTGCCAAAGTCGCTCAAATTCTTACACTTGCCCCTTTTTTTCTGATTTCAACACATCAACTTCAGGGGCAACACGTTCACTTGTTGCCTAAAGTATTCCAACCAACTTTCAGGTGCCATTATCACAAGGTAATCAATAATAATCAATTTACCTATCAGTGGTCATAATAGTATGGCTGATCAGTGTATATCCTGTATAAAACTTTTTTCCCTTTAGGTTTTGGACAACATAAGTCCAGATTTGCATCAGATGCTGTTTTGTAAGGCTTGCCTTTCTTCCTTCTTTGTCTACTCCCACTGTCATTGCCCACACTTTCCTGTTGTTGGGTGTTTCCATGCCCTATCAGTGTCCTGTGGAGCAACCTGTTCCTGCTCCATCCGTTGATCAGATTACAGCCCAACGTGAGGACACTGCCCTGCATTGACATTCAGAGTCTGCCTGAGTGGAAATCAGACTGAAGACATCCTTTTGCAGTGCCTCAAGGTGGAACAAAGGTGAAATCAGCTGGCCATTATTGATGTTCCAAATGTGTGCTCCCCAACCAGAACTTTGGGGAAGCTGAGCACAGGAAGCTGGAGGATTCGGCTTTGAATTTTGCTATAAAGCAGTGGTCCCCAAACTGCAGCCCTTTTCTTGCCTTTACCTTGCCTATAGGGCACTTATTCCCCATGCTGACACCAACGATGAGGTGCAATTCTTTTCACAGACACCAACAGTGGGGCCTAAATCCTCCCATTGACACCACAATGGGGCTCTATTCCTCTCACTGGCACCAATGATGGGACCCTATTTCTTCCACTGGCACCAATGATGGGATACTATTCCTTCCACTGGCACCAACGATGGGGCACTATTCCTCCCACTGACACCAATGATGGGGCACTATTCCTCCCACTCACACCAATGATGGGGCACTATTCCTCCCACTGATACCAATGATGGGGCACTATTCCTCCCACTGATACCAATGATGGGGCACTATTCCTCCCACTCACACCAATGATGGGACACTATTCCTCCCACTCACACCAATGATGGGGCACTATTCCTTCTGCTGACATAAAAAATGGGGCACTATTTTTACAACTGATGCCAAGGATGGAGCACTATTCCTCCCACTGACACCAATTATGGGACACTATGCCTGCCACTGACATCAACGATGGGGCACTATTCCTCCTCCTACTGACCACAAAAGATTTGTAATATTTTTTGTTTATTCCCACTGACACTGGGGTATTTTCTACTCCCGCTTTTGCAGTGCCTCAAGGTGGAACAAAGGTGAAATCAGCTTGCCGTTATTGATGTTCCAAATGTGTGCTCCCCAACCAGAACTTTGGGGAAGCTCCGCACAGGAAGCTGGAGGATTCGGCTTTGAATTTTGCTATAAAGCAGTGGTCCCCAAACTGCAGCCCTTTTCTTTCCTTTACCTTGCCTATAGGGCACTTATTCCCCATACTGACACCAACAATGAGGTGCAATTCTTTTCACAGACACCAACAATGGGGCATAAATCCTCCCATTGACACCACAATGGGGCACTATTCCTCTCACTGGCACCAATGATGGGACCCTATTCCTTCCACTGGCACCAATGATGGGATACTATTCCTTCCACTGGCACCAACGTTGGGGCACTATTCCTCCCACTGACCCCAACGATGGGACACTATTCCTCCCACTGACCCAAACGATGGGGTACTATTCCTCCCACTCACACCAATGATGGGGCACTATTCCTCCCACTGACACCAATGATGGGGCACTATTCCTCCCACTCACACCAATGATGGGGCACTATTCCTCCCACTGATACCAATGATGGGGCACTATTCCTCCCATGATGGGGCACTATTCCTCCCACTCACACCAATGATGGGGCACTATTCCTCCCACTCACACCAATGATGGGGCACTATTCCTCCCACTCACACCAATGATGGGGCACTATTCCTTCTGCTGACATAAAAAATGGGGCACTATTTTTACAACTGATGCCAAGGATGGAGCACTATTCCTCCCACTGACACCAAATATGGGACACTATGCCTGCCACTGACATCAACGATGGGGCACTATTCCTCCTCCTACTGACCACAAAAGATTTGTAATATTTTTTGTTTATTCCCACTGACACTGGGGTATTTTCTACTCCCACTAGGCACATTTCCCTCCCTAAAGTCTGAAGTCTTTAGAAAGTTTGGAGATCCCTACTATAAAAAAAAATTAATTGCATGCTGCTTTGCACTAAGCAAGTGTGTTTGTAAAGAAAACAATTGAGTACTGTCAATGATACTTTTTTATATGCACTAACATACAATTTTTTTTCAGCTTTCGGGGGTTGTGTCCCCTATATTTTTTTCTTTTGAAGAAAACAAAGAAGCATTACAACGACTTTAAGAGAACCATTCAAGGCATATACAGAAATCAGTTTACCATCCCTTTAAGCTTTATGTTCCGAACACAGTGAAAATTGAATTTTGGGAGAAACTCATCTTGCTTAGTTTTGCTTTTCAACCGCACAGAGCCTCCAGAGAATGCCAGCAAACAAGAAAACAACATATGTTGCAAAATTCCAGGTGTCACTTAAAAAGATAAGAGCGTCTACTAAGAGTTTGGAACGTTGAACCATATTTTTTATGTGTTGTGTCAGTTTTCCTGTAAATGTATGACAAGGACTTGTCTGAGACATTAATTTAAAAAGGAAATCTGAAGAGATAAAGAACACTGTGAATGAAAGAATGACGAAACGGAGCTGGAACGCTAAAAAGTATTCGTCTCTGAGATTTAAAGGGGTTCTCTACTTTGCCTACAGATTCTGCAGTTTTTTCTTGGACCACTGAAAGGATGGATTGGGCGCCGGTCCCATACCTCAGAAGTTCTAAGTCTTCTCCGGTGTCTCCAAAAACAGTAGTTTTGGCTGCAGTTTCTGAGTGGAGTTGAGCCCAAATGAGTGTGTTACATAAGGTGGGTTACTGCAATGCCTGTAGTACAGTGTGGAGCCATTCATTGTGAATGGCATTCCAGCACACTGTAGCAGCCCATACACCTTAGTGCACCACAATAAACAAGTGCTGTGGTGTGCTGCAAAAACAAAATGTGTATGTCCAATTTTTCATGTGGTAGGGTGAGCTGCCAGGCAAAATAAATCAGCTGCCTTAATGCAGTGCACTGTACAGTGATGTGCGTTGTTAATGGGCATGCAATTCACACCATGCAGAATGTGAAGGGGCCCTAATAGTCTTAGGCTGCAATGGATAATAAGTAACAAAAAATATGAAAAATTGCCTTTCCTGAAGAAAAATGCTTTTTACATTACCAAAAGCCAAGTGTCATGTAACCAGCTAACACATGTTTTATCTGTTGCCTACCTTTGCTGCATGTGTTCAGTTAGAGGCCGGGCCTCCCTCACCTGTGTGCTTTACTAGACCCTCCTCAGCTGACCTCCGCCCCAGGCCTTAATTGGAAACAGGATATAAGCCTGGCAGTACAAGGCTGCATTGCTGATCAATGTTTGTCCGTGTTTGGCTTGTGTCTGTGATTGTCTCCTTTGGTTGCTCTGAGTCTTATCCCTGTTCTGATCCTTGGATTGTCTGACTATCCTTTCTTGCCTGTTACCTCTATCTTCGGCTTGTCTTTGTTTTCTCCTGTCTTCTGGTTGCCCTGATTCTTTGCTATTCCTCTGACTATTCTTACTGTTCCTGTGCTGCTGCTTCCCCTCTATCACCAGGGGCCAGCAGAGCGTGAGCTAGGGGACCCTGGGGGTCGCGACCTGGATCCAGTTGCAGCCAAATCCATCCTCACCACTAGAGGCTCTTGTGAACACCCACTGGCTCTTAGATTCCGTGCCCTGGGGAAACCGATGCACTAGCTCGCTGAGTTTCAGTGTCCGTGCTCTAGGGGGCCCTCTCCCCGTATCAGCCAGAACTACTTAGCAGCAGTCAGCCATAGGTCCACAACCTTGTGGTGCGCTACACTACTTTGGTGCGATTCGCACTCCAGTGGTACGCACCTGTCACCAGACCCCATTGGAGTTGTGACACCTAGGCAATGATGATCGCTGCTTAACAGGAGGACGAGAGTTCAACTTTCAAATCGTGACCTTTGTTATGAAAGCAGTAGGGATGAGCTTGGGTTGGGTCCAAATCTCAAAGAAAGCTGTCACCACCGTGCATGGTAGCCCAATCAACAGCGGCCAGGGCATTCCCCATCCTATGGCTGCACTTACACAAAAGGGGCAGGGGTGCTTGTGACACCATTGACTAAACTGGCTATAATAGGTCAATATCCTGCCCTAGTGTTTACCAGGGATGAGCTTAGGTTTGGTCCGAACTTGGGTTGAGACCAAAACTGGAAGTAAGCGATCACCCTGCCCACTGCCCCCCAATCAACTTTGGCCAGGGCATTCCTTCACTGCATCTGCACATACAGAAGAGGGCAGAGATGCTCATGATATCATTTACCTAATATGGCCATTTAAACATATTTGGTCAATGATGTCACAAGCATCCCTAACCCCTTGTGCACATGCGGGGCAGGGAATGCCCTGGTCGAAGTTGATTGGGGGGCAGTGGGCAAGAGTGACCGCTTGTTCTGGGTTCAGTCCGAACCCAAGCTCAGAGCAAACTCAAGACCATTCCTAGTAAGCAGCAGTACAGAACTTTGACTTAGTATGGTTGTATTTGGTCAATGATGTCACAAGCATTCCCGCCACCACAATATCATTGACCTAATATGGCAAAGCACTGGCTGCAGTTTATTGGGGGTCAGTGGGTGAGAGTAACCCAAGCTCAGAGCAAACCCAAGCTCATCCCTAGTAAGCAGCAGAGCAGGACCTTGACCTAATATGGTTGTATTTGGTCACTGGTGTCACAAACACCCTGCCCTTTATGTACATGCAGCTGTGGGGTAAGGAAAAATCCTGGATGCAATTGATAGGTGGAAATGGTGTCATAAGCAACCCTGCCCCTGTGTGTGTGTACAGTTGCGATGTGGGGAAAGTTTTAGCAGTTGATTGGGTGGCAGTAGACCCAAGTTTAGGCCAGACCCAAGCTCATCCCTAATAAGCAGCAGAGCATATATGGTTGCATTTGGTCAATGATGTCAAGAGCACCTGCCCCTTTGTGTAGGTGCAGCTATGAGGTAGGGAATAGCTGCAATTGATAGTTGGCAGTGGGCGAGAGTGACAGCTTCCTTCTGGTTTTGGTTCATTAAAGGTTCCTTCCAGGTTTGGTCTGAACCCAAGTGACCCAAGTATCATAAGCATCCCGCCCCTTTGTGTACATACAGTTGTGGCGTGGGGAACGCCATAACTGCAGTTGATTAGGTGGCAGCAGACCCAAGTTTAGGTAAAACCCATGCTCATCCCTTGCAAGCAGCAGAGCACAACCTTGACCTAGTAAGGTAGAATTTGTTCAATGATGTCATGAGCACCCCAGCCCATTGTGTATGTGCAGCCGTAGGGAATGTCCTGGCTGCAAATGATAGGTGGCAATGGGCAGGAGTGACAGCTTCCTTCTGGGTTTGGTTCATTAAAACTTTCTTCCAGGTTTGGTCTGAACCCAAGTGACAATTACCTAATGTGGTCACATGACCATATATAGTCAAAGGTGTAATAAGCATCCCTGTCTCTTTGTGTATGTACAGTTGCGGTGCGGGGAATGCCATAGCCGCAGTTGATTGGGTGGCAGTAGACCCAAGTTTAGGCCAAACCCAAGCTCATCCATTTTAAGCAACAGCAGTTCCCCTCCCTGCCTGGTAAAGCGTTGTCAGAAGGATAGGAAGTAAGGTGAAATCTCGCTAATGGAGTTCTAGATAACAGAAAAAAAAATTTGGCCAGGGTTTCTAAACCTTCCCTATTCCACCCAAAGCTGAAAAGAATCTGGAACATAGACTTTAAGATATCACTTGGCTAGGGGTGGTCAAAATTTTGTATAGATCTGCAGAGCTCCAAAAAAATTAATTACAAGGGGAGTTCGCTGGGATGTAAATCTGTCGGATGCTCAGGTCCCACTGGGATCAATTTATTGTTATTTGTTTTGAAATCCCCACTCCCAGACCGTGGAGTGTCAGAGAATGTGTCATATATCACAGAAAAATCAATGCGGTCACTTGCCTTTGCTCGATAAAAACAAACTTTACTTTATAGCAGACAGATCATCGCCCGAGATGAATCACAGGGGCAGCGTCTTCCCAGGGCCGCTCTCCGGAGTACAGCCCCGCGTGCCATCACTTCTCTTCTTCACACTTCAGAAGACTACTGAGCACAAAACCAGAGCTGAATGGGAAGTTACTGGCTTCTTAAAGCTGACGTTCAATCTGATTATATTTTGATTTTCCCCGGTTCCTCTTGCCCCTTCATCAACATGTTAAAGAAGCATGATGTCTCTGCTTCTCTATGCAATGCAGGCAGATCAGGGCCGGCGGGAAGGGCCGGCAGGATGCTCTACATATCTTCCTGAAAAACATTACAGCACTCTGCATCTACTTCACTCAAGTGCCCCGACGCAAGCATCTGATTGACATACCAAGTTCCATTTTTATTTTTGTTTTGTGAATGGAAGATTTCTCCCATGCCAAGGCAGGGGAGACTCAATGCGGTCAGAATACATGAATCCTTGATCAACAAACATTTTCCAACTGTCCGTTTCAACAGAAGTCCATCAATTAAATTGATTGTCTACTGTTGAGCAAGGGTGGCCACACGCTAACTGAGATGCGTCTGGCCCCCTCCGAATTGTGCAAATTTTGATCCATCAATGGCGAGCTTTAGGTTAAAGATGGCCACCCACTGGAAGGTTTTCAAAAACAAATTTAAATTTGAAAATTCGCATGAATATTTATTCAAAAATTCTTCATACAGTCCATGACTTGCCGAGTGTCATTTGAAAGTACTCCAAAACGTCCCATCCAAAATAGGAATGAATGTCATTTCCCAGACGAAAACCACATTAGTTCATTCGAGAAAATTTTTCAAACCTTCAGGCGGCCCTCCTGAGCAGAATCAACATATATATACCTCATTCTGCACTTGTGCCGGGGGGGGGGGCACATGTGCGTGCAGCCGGCGGGCCACTTCTACTGTAATTAGTTACAGCAGAAGCTGATCTGAGAGTTCTGGGCACTGGATGTCCACTGGCACTCGCCGATCATCTAGCAGAGACACAGAATGGAGCTCTGTCTATGTAAACAAAGCAGAGCTCTGTTCTGACGGGGCGGGAATGAAATCCATTACATCCCTTCGTAAAAGCACCACACATAGCACATATAAACACAGGTTAGGCACCTAAGTAAACCTTTGATCACCCTAAATGTTTAACCCCTTCCCAGCCAATGTCATTCGTACAGTGACAGTGTATACTTTTCGCACTGATCACTGTATTAGTGTCACTGGTTCTTGCAAAGTGTCCAATAGTGTCTGATTGTCCGCCGCTATAAGTCGCTGATGGCTGTCATTACTAGTATAATAAAAAGAAAAAAAAAATTCATATATATATATATATCCCATAGTTTGTAGACGCTAAAACTTTTGCGCAAACAAATCAATATACGCTTCATGCAAATTTTCTTTTTACCAAACATATGTAGCAGAATATATAATGGCCGCCTACAATTATAAAGACATTTGATATTCTTTACATTTTTTTCATTGGATATGTTTTATAGAAGAGAGTAAAAAATAGTGTTCTTTTTCGAAATTGTCAGTCTTTTTTTTTTGTTTATGAAGCAAAAAATAAAAAACCGCAGAGGTGATCAAATACCCCCAAAAGAAAGCTCTATTTGTGAGGACAAAAGTAACACAAATTTAGTTTGGCTACAACGTCGCACGACCGTGCAATTGTCAGTTAAACCGGTATAGCAAAAAATGGCCTGGTCATGAAGGGGGTTAAATCTTCCAGAGGTCAATTAGTTTAAAATGAAAACTTGAAATTCTACTGGTGTATGGCCGACTATAGCCATAGATGAGTCCATTTTTTTTGTTCAACCAGCGGGTTGAATGAAAAGAACTGGTCCAATTCCCCCATCCACTTATTCCAAATGAATGGGGGAATCCTCCCCACAGAGTCATTGTTTTCTGACAGCGGGGAAACTTTCAGAATTTACATATCAGTGACCAATAACCAACAGGGTGGTTGAACAAAAGTCAATCAGTAGATCGACTTATGTTCAGCAGTGGCGTCTGGTGTTTTTTTGAAGCACGTGATTAGAGCCAGAGGCTCTAAAAGGCATCAATATAGGCTGGGCTTGGGGAGGAGAGCACTATGAACCGAGCCCACCCAGTTGTGTGATAATAGTGAATGAATATTCGCTATCTTCACACTGATTCTCCTCCTGGCCAATCAGGAAGTGGGTCTGGGACCCATTTCCCAATTGGACGAAAGGAGAAGTGTTTTGATTGGCTGCCAAGGAGGAGGGAGAAGACGGAAGCCGCCATGATGCCCGAACAGGAGAGAAAGGGAAGCCACCAGCGATGCTGAGAAGGAGAGAAAGGGAAGCCCCCAGTGATGCTGTGGAGGAGAGAAAGGGAAGCCACCAGCGATGCTGTGGAGGAGAGAAATGGAAGCCACCGGTGATGCTGTGGAGGAGAGAAAGGGAAGCCACCAGTGATGCTGTGGAGGACAGAAGGGGAAGCCGCTGTGATGCTGTGGAGGAGAGAAGGGGAAGCTGCCGTGATGCTATTGAAGAGAGAAGAAACCACCATGATGCCGTGGAGGAGAGAAAGGGAAACCACCAGTGATGCTGTGGAGGAGAGAAAGGGAAGCCACCAATGATGCTGTGGAGGACAGAAGGGGAAGCCGCTGTGATGCCGTGGAGGAGAGAAGGGAAAACCCCTAATCATGCTTTGAGGGAAAAAAAACAGAAGCCACCATAATGCTGTGGAGGAGAGAAGGGGAAGCCGCCGTGATACTGTGGAGGAGAGAAAGGGAAGCCACCAGTGATGCCCACCGCCTGGGTGGAGTGCTGCCCACCATAGATGGACTAAGTGCTCTGGATGACCCGACTGGCTGACCAGAGACCGGGGTGGGGGGTGGCTGTGGGTGCACTGTTTACCGCCCCTCCCCCCAAAAAATTTACCACCAGGCGCCATTGCTGTTCAGTCTCAGTGACCATGCATAGATTTGGCCAGTCCCTGATGAACCCACTGAATTTTGATCTATGCGTTGGCAGTTTTAGTTTTGGAAGTAAGCATAGGTTACAGTGCCTATGAAAAGGGGCATTTCACAGGCGATGAATAAGCGTTCTGATGCATTCCCATCGCCTGTTGTAACTCCGTAAATTCTGCACAAGTGTACAAAGTAGCAGCACATTTACAGCACATCCCGATTCGATGAGTGTATCACAGGTGATCATTTTTGGGAACTAAGTAAAGCACTGCGGCATGTGAACACCCCTGGTCTCCAGCTTTTGCAGCTTAAAGTAGTGGATAGAGTAGGTGGAGGGTTATGCCCCTGTCAGATTTGTTTTTATCATCTGTGTCCCATTGGGGAGATTTCCCTTCACTTCCTGCCCCATAGTAAAACAGGAAGTGAGAAGAAATCCCTGCAAATTAAGGGAATCCCTTGGGGACCCTCAGATCACCAGAACTAGTGTCCCCATTGGAGGATTTCCCCTCTATTACTTTTCTAGGTACAACCCAAAATTTTGGATTTTCTTTTACTTTCACTTTCAATGATAATGGTAAGCAGGACAAATAGAGAGGATGAATCTCCCTAACGGGGGCATGGACAGCAATAAAACTGACAGGGGCTCTAATCCCTCTGCAATCTATACAACACTAGAAGAAAAAATGTTGCCTTTAATTATACTTTAACCACTTCAGCCCCGGAAGGATTTCCCACTGTAGGACCAGAGCCCTTTTTGCCATTCGGCACTGCGTCGCTTTAACTGACAATTGCGCGGTCGTGCGGCGTTGTACCCAAACACAATTTGCATACTTTTTTTCCCACAAATATGGCTTTCTTTTGGTGGTATTTGGTCGCCTCTGCGTCATTTCTGCTCACTGCTATAAACAAAAAAAAGCGACAAATTTGAAAAAAAAAAAAAAAAAAAACATTTTTTACTTTTGTATAAAATACATATCCAAAAAAAATATAAAAAAAAACAAATTTATTCATCAGTTTTGGTCGATTTATATTCCTTCTCATACTTGTGGTAAAAAATATCGCAATCAGTGTTTATTGATTGGTTTACATACCATGAGAATAAATTTATGGCGTATTTACCATTTTTTTTTTTTTTTTTTTTACTGGTAATGGCGGCGATCTGTCACTTTTATCGGGACTGCGATATTGCGGCGGACATTTTTGACACTTTTTTGGGACCAATCACATTTATACAGCAATTAGAAATTTAAATAGCCACTGATTACTGTATAAACATCTGCAGGGGGAGATCTAGGGGTTAACTGTGTTCCCTAGGTGTGTTCTAACTGTGAGGGGGCTGGGCTGGCAGGGGCAGGGATCAGTAGATCTCTTACATGCCGCCTGACAGAACAGGGAACCGCCGTGTTTACAACAGCGGTTCCCTGTTTTTCTTCTGTGCCAGGTGATCGCGGGTCGCCGGCGGAAATCGAGTCTGCCCTTCCCGCGGCCATACTGCTGGAGAGTGTGGCAGGCACGAGAGCGCCGCCATTTATAGATGGCGATTCACGCTATCCAGCCACTCTGCAGCAGTAAATGTACGCGAGCCGGTCGTTAACCGGTTAAAGTGGTAGTAAACCCTCCTATCATTTTCAACCAAGGAAGCTGCCATCTTGGCCTCTGTTTAATCTACAACTGCCGTGATGCTGCACATGTGATCAGCTATGACACCAGCCATTGGATGGTTTGACAGTTTGGTTTAGAGCACAACCAATAGGAGTGTTCCATTTCCGGCATGTGCCTGAAATGTAACTGGTTTTTAACCTGTTAAATGGATAGGTTTACTACCCCTTTAACCGCTTCCTGCCTGCCATATAGCTAAATGAGCCGCAAAGTGGTTAAGTTATCCTGACTGGGAGCATCGTAAGACGTCCGGCAGGATTAGCCGCGGGGGCGCACAGCACAGCGATCGGTGGTGCGGTGTGTAAAAAACACAACTCAACCACGTGTTTAACACCCCTCTAAACACAAATATAAATGAGCCCTTATATCTGCCTGGAGTTCAGCTTTAAGAGACAAGAAAATTAAATCCTAATAGGTCTAAAGGGGTCATAAAGCCTTGGTTTACAATTACAGGTTTGACCAAGCACAGGCGCATTTCCACATATTGCGAGTACAGTAGTCCTTTTATATCATTAGGCTTCTCTATGTGCAAGAAACGTGGAAAATAATGCCTCGTACACACGGGACGACGATCGTACGTACGATCATCTCAAACCGTATGTTGCATAATGTAACTTGCATACTGACTGCACTACACGATCGTATGACCGCAGAAAGAACGTTCAGGTGCATGTAATTAGCATCCGGCCGTTCCTGACTTCTGAGCATGCGTGTTTTGCACAATACAACTTGTTGTACCAACTGCTCTGTACACACGGTACAACGGTCGTATGAGCGCTTGTTGGTAGGACCAAGTTTTCTAGTTTGCTCATACAACTCCCTCGTACCACCGTCGTATGTCCGGCTGTTCTAATCGCGCATACAAACGATCGATATCGCATACAACGGTCGTTAGTAAGACCTGTTGTATACGATCGTCGTTCCGTGTGTACGAGGCTTAAGTCTCTTACTTTTTTTTCCCAAACTTGCGCGCGTTTACAGATGAGTGGGGGTGCCGTTAACAATTAATGGCACCACTGCGAAACTGCTAAGGGGCAGCGCGTTTTAGTGTGTGCAAGGAAAGCGCACAATTTTGTATGCACTCCCAAAATGCATAGATGTGAACCTGGCCTTAATCAGGACACAAGCGAGGACACTTTATGCTATGAACTGCTTCAGATCTGAGCTCGCTCTTCTTGCTGCAAGGTTCTGTATTAAAGTATTCCTAGAAGTGGCAGCAGGGAGCAAGACGGCATCCATATTGCCAAATGCGGGGGAGACCTCGGGAAACACACGTGATGCATGGCTACTACACCGCGGCTCCTTATTAAATGAACACATAATTAAACGGCACCACACAATCCTATTTCACAAGGCTTCAGGGGATTGTTAAGGTTGTTATCAAATCTGTAACATGGTAATCACAAAATGACTAATTACAACTTGTAGACAAGTGGTTAACCATTTCTGAACAAGGCGAACAATTAGCGCTTAATAGATCGACTGCAGCAAGAAAAAACATTTAATATATATATATATTTATATAGTTAGTCAAGTTGAAAAAAGACACAAGTCCATCCAGTTCAACCAAAAAAAAATAAAAATTTATATACCTAAAAAAAAATAATAATAATTATATATAACCAAATAATCCCATATACAATCCTTCACCCACAGTTGATCCAGAGGAAGGCAAAAAACCCCAGCAAAGCGTGATCCAATTTGCTATAACGGGGGAAACATATTCCTTCCTGATCCCCCGAGAGGCAATCGGATTCACCCTGGATCAACTTTACCTAAAAATGTTAGTACCCAGTTATATTATTTACATTGAGGAAAGAATCCAGGCCTTTTTTAAAGCAATCAACCGTGATGGCCAAAACCACCTCTAGAGGGAGTCTATTCCACATTTTCACAACTCTTACTGTGAAGAAACCTTTCAGAATTTGTAGATTAAAACTTTTTTCCTCTAAATATATAGTATATACAGTGCCTTGCGAAAGTATTCGGCCCCCTTGAACTTTGCGACCTTTTGCCACATTTCAGGCTTCAAACATAAAGATATAAAACTGTAATTTTTGTGAAGAATCAACAAGTGGGACACAATCATGAAGTGGAACGAAATTTATTGGATATTTCAAACTTTTTTAACAAATAAAAAACTGAAACATTGGGCGTGCAAAATTATTCAGCCCCTTTACTTTCAGTGCACCAAACTCTCTCCAGAAGTTCAGTGAGGATCTCTGAATGATCAATGACTAATGATGATAAATAGAATCCACCTGTGTGTAATCAAGTCTCCGTATAAATGCACCTGCACTGTGATAGTCTCAGAGGTCTGTTTAAAGCGCAGAGAGCATCACTCACTAGTACCCGGAGAACCGACGTAGAGACTAGTCAGAAGAGGAACATACTCGACTTTCAAATCTCCCTGCCGGTCCAGAACCATCTAAACGTCACCAGACTATGAGGAAGGTAAAGTTATAATAGCGAACGTGTCACGAGGAACCCTACAAATTTCGAACCCTTTAGAAAAACATAGGTTTAGGCCGAAATTTGAAGAGGTGTTGTCATAGAGCCTGGACGGACCACACAAGGAACAAGAAGTACTACGAGAGACGCGAAATTTGTCTGGAGACTCTGATAGTGTCACGTCCACGTAAATATGCCTCTGAACTAATGTGTGTCCAC
>BLSH010192566.1:361965-374422 GCA_018402905.1 Glandirana rugosa | reverse complement strand
CACCCGCCTCTTGAGGATTGACCTCAAGTTCTCAATGAGATTGAGGTTTGGGGAGTTTCCTGGCCATGGACCCAAAATTTGACGTTTTGTTCCCCAAGCCACTTATTTATCACTTTTGCCTTATGGCAAGGGGCTCCATCATGCTGGAAAAGGCATTGTTCCTCACCAAATTGTTCTTGGATGGTTGGATGTTTTTTCACCATTCTTTATCCATGGCTGTGTTCTTAGGCAAAATTGTGAGCCGCCCACTCCCTTTGTTTCACTACCATACCTTACCATTGTCCGCATCCATCTGGTTGTGGTTTAGTGTAATTCCTGTGATGAAATATAGTACCTATACTTTACGTACTTTTACTCATTGTTATTATTACTTTTCAGAACCACTTTATACAGTGTTGATAATTTTCCCCGAGGAAGAAATCAAACAGCGAAACATGTCGGAATTACAGAAGCTTGCCAGCTATTGGGCCCATCCCGGTCTGCACTCTGTTGCACACTGTATTGCGTGTCAAGTGGTTCTTCTTTTTATCATTATGTTATACATTTTTAACCTTGATCTAATAAAATTTGTATGTTTTTTTATACTTCCATACTCAAATTTTTTGGGGGAATTTGCACTGTTCAAAATCCCGTGGGGCCTCAGTTTGCAGGTTTGCCCTTGGCTGAGAATCAACCCCACACATGAATGGTCTCAGGATGATCTACTGTTGGCATGACACAGGACTGATGGTAGGGCTCACCTTTTCTTCTCCAGATAAGATTTTTTCCGGATGCCCCAAACAATCGAAAAGCGGATTCATCAGAGAAAATGACTTTACCCCTCAGCAGTCCAATTCCTGTACCTTTTGCAGAATATCAGTCTGTCCCAATGTTTTTCCTGGAGAGAAGTGGCTTCTTTGCTGCCCTTCTTGACACCAGGCCATCCTCCAAAAGTCTTCTCCTCACTGTGCCGATGCCCTCTCACCTGCCTGCTGCCATTCCTGAGCTCTGCACTGGTGGCAGCTGAATCAACTTGTAGGAGACGGTCCTGGCACTTGCTGGACTTTCTTGGGTGTCCTGAAGCTTTCTTCACAAATGCAGTAGAAATGTTTTTTTATGGGATTAAGTTAATCTTCATGGCAAAGGGACGTTGCAATTAATTGCAATTCATCTGATCACGCTTCATAACATTCTGTAGTATATGCAAATTGCCATCAGAAAAACTGAGACAACAGACTTTGTGAAAATTAATATTTGTGTCGTTCTCAAAACTTTTGGTCATGGCTGTATATCCATGGGTTTTTTTCTTAAACTCCTGTTTTTACCTTTATTTCATGCTTCATTTCCTTCAGCCTCTTTCACCAATCCCTGATTACATAACTGGCTTCCCAATAGTGACAATGGTGGAATATGGAAGCTGCTTGTAGTCTCCATGTGACAGGGCGACAACATAGAAGCCCTACTGGGAGGCAGTTGTCACCTATTAATAGGAAGTGCCTACATGATGATCTTTATATTGGGATCACTATGTATTCTTTTAACTGGTTCCCGATCGGCTCGCGTAGATTTACTACTGCAGAGTGGCGCTGTAGCGTGAATCACCGTCTTTAAACGGTGGCTCGCGCATGAATGGCTAGCGGGTGGAGTGCGCCGCCAGCGGCACACTCTCGTGCCCACCACACTGCAGGAGTGTGCCCGCGGCTCAAGCGGACTCTATGCCCGCCGGCGAGCCACGAATGCTTAGGACAGTTGAAGAACGGGGAACCGCTGGCAAACACGGCGGTTCCCCGCGCTGTCAGGCAGCATCTAAGAGATCTACTGATCCCTGTCACTGGGATCAGTTAGATCTCTGGTGCCCCTAGTAGCCCAACCCCCTCACAGTTAGAACACGCCCAGGGAACACAGTTAAACCCTACAGCACCCCCCCCAGATTAACCCCTTCACTGCGAATGACATTTATACAGTGATCAGTGGATGTTTAGATTTCTGATAGCTGTATACATGTCATTGGTCCCAAAAAAGTGTCAAAAATGTCCGACATGTCCGCTGCAATATCACAGTCCCAATAAAAATTGCAAATCGCCGCCATTACCAGTAAAAAAAAAAAATTGTAAAAAAGCCAGAAATTAATTCTCATGGTTTGTAAACACAACAACTTTTGTGCAAACCAACCAATAAACGCTGATTGCGGGTTTTTTTACCAAAAATATGAGGAAGAACATAAATCGGCCAAAACAGATCGCTAAATTAGTTTTTTTTTATATATATATTTTTTTTTGGATATGTACTATAGCAAAAAGAAATATTGTTTGTTTTGCAAAATTATCGCTTTTTTTTGTTTATAGCGGTGATCATAAATGACGCAGAGGTGATCAAATACCACCAAAAGAAAGCACTATTTGTGGGGAAAAAAGGACGCGATTTTAGTTTGGGTACAACGTCGCACGACCGCGCAATTGTCAGTTAAACCAACGCAGTGCCGAATCGCAAAAAGTGCTCTGGTCCCAACATGGGAAATCCTTCCAGGGCTGAAGTGGTTAAGTAGAGATGAAAGTTTAAAAAGATTGAAGGCAACTTTTGAAATGATATCCGCATTATGTTATGTAAGGTTGTGGTGAATGTGGCTACATCTAGGGTGATGGCGCCGCTTCACTGTTTAATAAGTCAAGCGGAGGCAGAGAGGTGACACGGGAAGCTGTAAAGAAATTAAGGATATCGCTTGCCTCACTTTACAAAAAAGGTAAATCAATCACAAGACTGGCTGAACAGCTTTCTCTATCCTTTGCCAGGTAAAGCATTTCACATACAAGTATTTCATCTTCTTTTATTGAGCGGTCTGCCTGGAGTTCTCCTTTAAGAGCCCTTTAATTAACTCTTATAATTTACAATGTAATAAGCTATTTTCAGATAAGTCACCTTTAATAGCATGATTAAGAACATATTAAACCCGCTAATTCTTTTCTCCGCTGAAATATGAAGAGGCCTGCGGCAAACTCTGCATTTTAATAAAGACGTGTAGCGGGATATCTGCACAGAGCATAGAATTAGACATGCAATTTTACATTAAAACAGCAGAGGATGGTAGGGAACGCCCTTCCCCCTGCCAGGCATCTCTGCCTCCATCTCTCTATAAATTACCCTTCATATTAGACGGAGAAAGATATCTGATTACATACGGTTCGACTTGAAAAGCAGAGAGGATTTTTAATATGATTGTCGCATTAATCTCACAAAAGGAGGCAGACCAAAAAGACGACTCGGCTAGGTTTTAACCTGTTGCCGCCCATGTAACACATACAGTGCTGTGAAAAAGTATTTGCCCAATTCATGACTTTTTTTTTTGCATATTTGTCACACTTAAAAAGGACATTATTAATGTGAATAGCCACATTTTTTGGAAGGCAGACTTAAATTTCACTTGCCAAGCCCATGCCTGATTACTGCCAGACCTGTTGAATCAAGAAATCGCTTAACCACTTGCTGACCGCCCACCGCAGCGTGACGGCGACAAAGGGGCCCGTTATCGCAAAGCTCTGCTACCTGACGGCGGCCGCGATAACAAGTATTGTGGGCACACGCGCCTCCGGGGGCCAGATTAACATAGGGGCTATTGGAGCTGCTGCTCCAGGCCCCTTCCTTAACCACTTGCCGACCGCCAACCGCAGGTTGATGGCGACAAGGTGGTTCGTTATCGCAAATCGCCGTCATACGACGGCGGCTGCGATAATGCGCACTGTGAGCGCGCGCGCGCCGCCGGAGGCGCGCCCGCGCGCTCACTGTGTACGGGGAGGGCCAGGGAGCGGGTGCGGCGGCTTCGATTGCCGCCGGCTACCCGCGATGGCCCCCCGGGAGCGAGTGAGCGGAGGTCCGTGTATGTAAACACGGACCTCCGCTCTGTGTGAGGGGGAAGGGCTGTGATCACAGCCTTCATTTACGTGAAGGCTGTGATAACTTCCCTTCCCCTGTTAGGGCATCCCCCATACAGTTAGAACACGCCCAGGGAACATAGTTAACCCTTAGCGCGCCCCCTGCAGGTTAACCCCTTCACTGCCAATGGCATTTACACAGTAATCAGTGCATTTTTATAGCACTGATCGCTGTACAAATGCCAATGGTCCCAAAAAAGTGTCAAAATGGTCCGCCATGTCCGCTGAAATATCGCAGTACCGCAAAAAATCGCAGATCGCAGGCATTTTTAGTAAAAAATAAAAAAAAAATAAAAACCCCAAAAATGAATTTTCATCATCCGTAAACGCGGCCACTTTTGCGCAAACCAATCAATAAACGCCGATTGCGATTTTTTTTATCGCAAATATGAGGAAGAATATAAATCGGCCAAAAAAAATGTTTTTTTATATTTTTTTTTTTGGATTTGTATTCTAGCAAAAAGTAAGAAATTTGGGTTTTTTTGCAAAATTGTCGCTCTTCTTTTGTTTATAGCGGCGATCAGAAATGACGCAGAGGTGATCAAATACCACCAAAAGAAAGCTCTGTTTGTGGGAAAAAAAGGACGCAAATTTCGTTTGGGTACAACGTCGCACGACCGCGCAATTTTCAGTTAAAGCGACGCAGCGCCGAATCGCAAAAAGGGCTCCGGTCCTAAAGCTGGAAATCCTTCCGGGGCTGAAGTGGTTAAGATAGGCCCAGCCCAATGGTGTGAGTGAGTCACTAATACTGCCCAGCCCTTCTCTGTATACAGTGTACACATGATTGATATATAAATTGCAGCAGCATATTTAATTTGTTTTAACAAAAAAATGGTTTGCATTTTCATTTTATTTATTTCCATAAAAAGGCCCCACCAAAATCCTCAGCACCAGGTCTACGATGCTCTTAATCCGGCCCAGCCTGGGGCGCGCTCGCGCGCTCACGGTGTTTCGGGGGGGCCAGGGAGCGGGTAGGGCGGCCTCGAGAATGGAGGTCCATGTAAATAAACACGGATCTCTGTTTTGACAGAGGGGTAAGGGCTGTGATCACAGACTTCCTGTATATGGAAGCCGTGATCACTCCCCTCCCCCTGCCAGCCCAGCCCCCATACAGTTAGAACACACTGAGGGAACACAGTTAACCCTTAGAGCGCCCCTCCAGTTTAACCCCTTCACTGCCAATGGCATTTGAACAGTAATCAGTGCATTTTCATAGCACTGATCGCTGTATAAATGCCAAAGGTCCAAAAAAGTGTCAAAATGGTCTGACATGTCCGCTGCAATATCACAGTACCGCTAAAAATCGCCGCCATTACTAGTAACAAATAAAAAAAAAATGAAAACCCCAGAAATGAATTCTCATCATCCGTAAACGCATCAACTTTTGCGCAAACCAAGCAATAAACGCTGATTGCGATTTTTTTAAACCAAAAATATAAGAATATAAATCGGCCAAAATCGATGAAAAAAAGTGTTTTTTTTATATTTTTTTTCGATTTGTATTTTAGCAAAAAGTAAGAAAAATACCACCAAAAGAAATCTCTATTTGTGGGGAAAAAAGGACGCAAATTTTGTTTGGGCACAACGTCGCACGACCACACAATTGTCAGTTAAAGCGACGCAGTGCCAAATCGCAACAAAGTGCTCTGGTCCTAAAGGGTGAAATCCTTCCGAGGCTGAAGTGGTTAAATAGAAGCTGTCTGACAAAGTGAAGCACAATAAAAGATCTAAAAAAAAGCAACAAGTCATGCCGCGATCTAAAGAACATCTAGAACAGATGAGAAACAGTAATTGACATGTATCAATGGAAAGGCTCCATTTCTAAGGCTTTGGGAGTCCAGTGAACCACGGCGAGAGCACAACGAAAACTCATCCAGGAGGTCATACCGGAGCCCAGAGCATCATCTAAAGAACTGCAGGCCTCACTTGCCTCAGGTAAGGTCAGTGTTCCTGATTCACCAATAAGAAAGAGGCTGGGCAAAAATGGCGTCCATGGGTGACTTCCAAGGCCAAAGCCACTGCTGACCAAAAAGAACACAAAGGTTCGTCTCACATTTGCCAAAAAACATCTTCATTATCCCCAAGACTTTTGGGCAAATATTCTGTGGACTGATGAGACAAAAGTTGAACTTTTTGGAAGGCGTGCGTCCCGTTACATCTGGTGTAGCACAGCATTTCATAGAACATCATACTAAAAGTCACAAATGGTGGTCGTAGTAATGGTCTGGGGCTGCTTGAACCATGCATTCTGCGTCCAATCATCAGTTCCTGACCTCAGGCGCACTTGGGTTATGCAGGAGGTCAATGATCCGAAACACATCAGCAAGTCCACCTCTGAATGACCCAAAAAAAACCCCCCAAAATGAAGGTTTTGGAGTGGCCTAGTCAAAGCGCGGACTTAAATCCCATTGAAGTGCTGTGGTCCTCCAATGTGGCTGAATGAAAACAATTCTGCAAAGAAGAGTCGGCCAACATTCCTCCACAGCGATGTGAAAGACTCATTGCCAGTTATCATAAACGCTTGATTACAGCTGTGATGGCACAACCAGTTATTAGGTTTAGGGGCAATACGTTTTCACATAGTGCTATGCAGGTTTGGACAGCGTTTTTTGATATTTTAAAAATTGCATTTTGTATTTACTCTGGTTATCCTTGTGTAATATTAAATTTTTTTTGATGATCTGAAGCATTTAAGTGTGACAAACATGCAAAAAAACAGCACTGTATGTACTGTGAGAAAAGGGTGCGGCTTACCTCCCACGCGTTGCACATATGCGTCACTGGGCAGCCGATATTTCTGTGCTGAGAGCAAGCTCTAGCGCTAACAATCTACAGTATCTCACAAAAGTAAGTACACCCCTCACATTTTTGTAAATATTTTATTCTATCTTTTCATGTGACAACACTGAAGAAATGACACTTTGCTACAATGTAAAGTAGTGAGTGTACAGCTTGTATAACAGTGTATATTTGCTGTCCTCTCAAAACAAACTCAACACATAGCCATTAATGTCTAAACCGCTGGCAACAAAAGTGAGTACACCTCTAAGTGAAAATGTCCAAATTGGGCCCAATTAGTCATTTTCCCTCCCCAATGTCATGTGACTCGCTTGTGTTACAAGGTCTCAGGTGTGAATGGGGGGCAGGTGTGTTAAATTTGGTGTTATCGTTCTCACTCTCTTATACTGGTCACTGGAAGTTCAACATGGCACCTCATGGCAAAGAATTCTCGAAGGATCTGCCAAGACCCTGAAACTGAGCTGCAGCACGGTGGCCAAGACCATACAGTGGCTTAACAGGACAGGTTCCACTCAGAACAGGCCTCGCCATGGTCGACCAAAGAAGTTGAGTGCACGTTCTCAGCATCCTATTCAGAGGTTGTCTTTGGGAAATAGACGTATGAGTGCTGCTAGCATTGCTGCAGTGGCTGAAGGGGTGGGGGGGGGGTCAGCATGTCAGTGCTCAGACCATACGCTACACACTGCATCAAATTGGTCTGCATGGCTGTCATCCCAGAAGGAAGCCTCTTCTAAAGATGATGCACAAGAAAGCCCACAAACAGTTTGCTGAAGACAAGCAGACTAAGGACATGGATTACTGGAACCATGTGGTCTGATGAGACCAAGATAAACTTATTTGGTTAAGATGGTGTCAAGCGTGTGTGGTGGCAACCAGGTGAGGAGTACAAAGACAAGTGTGTCTTGCCTACAGTCAAGCATGGTGGTGGGAGTGTCATGGTCTGGGGCTGCATGAGTGCTGCCGGCACTGAGGAACTAAAGTTCATTGAGGGAACCATGAGTGCCAACATGTACTGTGACATATTGAAGGAGAGCATGATACCCTCCCTTCAGAGCCTGGGCCGCAGGGCAATATTCCAACATGATAACGACCACAAACACCTTCAAGATGACCACTGCCTTGCTAAAGAAGCTGAGGGTAAAGGTGATGGACTGGCCAAGCATCTCCAGACCTAAACCCTATTGAGCATCTGTGGGGCATCCTCAAACAGGAGGTGGAGGAGCGCAAGGTCTCTAGCATCCACCAGCTCCATGATGTCATCATGGAGGAGTGGAAGAGGACTCCAGTGGCAATCTGTGAAGCTCTGGTGAACTCCATGCCCAAGAGGGTTAAGGCAGTGTTGGAAAATAATGGTTGCCACACAAAATATTGACACTTTGCGTCCAATTTGGACATTTTCACTTAGGGGTGTACTCACTTTTGTTGCCAGCGGTTTAGACATTAATGGCTGTGTGTTGAGTTATATTGAGGGGACAGCACATTTACACTGTTATACAAGCTGTACACTCACTACTTTAAAAAATGTGAGGGGTGTACTCACTTTTGTGAGATACTGTAACACTCGGAAACAACCTAACATTCGGTAGCTGGCGGGGCAGGCTTTCGATCATGTGACCACTGTGACAGTCAATCACATCCGTAACATGATCACTAATCTTTCCTGCCCCCTGAGCATTAACAACTTTTTAAATCTCATGTCTGTACTAAGTAACCAAGTACCACAGCACATTTGACAAACCACAGTCCAGCTTAACCACTTCAATACCGAGCCCTTTCACCCCTTCCTGCCCAGGTCAATTTTCAGCTTTCAGTGCTCTCACACTTTGAATGACAATTGTGCGGTTATGCAAGACTGTTTTTGGTGGTATTTAAATACCACTGGGTTTTTTTTGTTTTTTTTTTGCTAAATAAAAAAAGACTGAAAATTTGGGGGAAAAAAAGGACAAAAACATTCTTATTTGCAAAATTTTATAACAGAAACTAAGTAATTTTCTTCGCTTATGTGCGCTGATGAGGCTGTAATGATGGGCACTGATGGAGCTGCACTCTGTAAGGCCTCATACACACGTAAGTTTTGTTATGCCACGTTTTTTGCTGCTCTCCATGTTATTCAATGGCCCTCTAAAACGTTGACGTTTTTGAGCAGTAGAGGGCGTCGGCGTTAGTGAGCTGTAGCTAGAATGCGGGACCAGTGCGTTATGAAGCTGCAGCGTCATGGCGTTTTTTGATGCCGAGCCGGCAAAACGCTCAATAATGTTGCTTAACGTGGTATACACAGCGTTAAGTCTCATCAGGCGTTCTATTCATAATCAACGGTTCCCTATGGGAGCCCATTGATTTGAATAGAAGCCGCACCAGAAGTCGGATCACGGTGATCCGACTTGCGGCGCGACTTGTGTGCTAGGTGTGTTAAAGGGGAACCCCGCAAAAAATTTGCGTGGGGTTCCCCTCCCCCCCCCCCCCCAAGAGCATACCAGGCTCTTCGATCTGGCATGGATTTTAAGAGGAGCACCCACGCCGAAAAAAACGGCGTAGGGTCCCCCCCCAAAATCCATACCAGACCCTTATCCGAGCACTCAGCCTGGCAGGCCGGGAAAGGGGGTGGGGACGAGCAAGCGCCCCCCCCCTCCTGGACCGTACCAGGCTGCATGCCCTCAACATGGGGAGTATGGGTGCTTTGGGGCAGGGGGGGCTCTGCGCCCCCCTCCCCAAAGCACCTTGTCCCCATGTTGATGGGGACAAGAGCCTCTTCCAGACAACCCTGGCCGTTGGTTGTCGGGGTCTGCGGGCGGGGGCTTATCGGAATCTGGAAGCCCCCTTTAACAAGGGGGCCCCCAGATGCCAGGCCCCCCACCCTATGTAAATGAGTATGAGGTACATCGTACCCCTACCCATTTACCTGGGGGGTAAAAAGTGTACAAAAAAAAAAAAACACTACACAGCTTTTTAAAATATTTATTTAAATCCGCTCCGGCATCTTCTCCCCTCTCTTCTTTCTTCGGCTCTTTTGCGGGGTCTTCTGAGGGGTCTTCTGCGGGGTCTTCAGTTCTTTTGCTGCTGTCTCCCCAGCTAGCTTCTCCCGCTGCTGCTTCTTCTTCTCCTTCTTCTGGAGATGTTGACTCGTCGCTCTCTTCCACTCGAATGCCGGGTCCGTGCTGCGCAGTTGCCTTATATTGGCACGGGGCGGGGCCACACGATGACGTCATCATGAGCCCCACCCTCATGATGGCACATCCTGGGGCGGGGCTGTGATGTGATGCCCCGCCCCCTGCCCCTAAGCACCCATACTCCCCATGTTGAGGGCATGCGGCGTGGTACGGTCCAGGAGGGGGGGGGCGCTTGCTCGTCCCCACCCCCTTTCCTGGCCTGCCAGGCTGCGTGCTCGGATAAGGGTCTGGTATGGATTTTGGGGGGGACCCTACGCCGTTTTTTTCGGCGTGGGTGCTCCTCTTAAAATCCATGCCAGATCGAAGAGCCTGGTATGCTCTGGGGGGGGGGGCCTCGCAAATTTTTTGCGGGGTTCCCCTTTAACACACCTAGCACACAAGTCGCGCCGCAAGTCGGATCACCGTGATCCAACTTCTGGTGCGGCTTCTATTCAAATCAATGGGCTCCCATTGATTTTGAATAGAGGCAGAAAACGCCGCAAGAAGCTAGCGTGAAAAAACGTGCATTGACGTCAATGCAAAACGCCAAGCAAAACGTCAGTTTTTTTCCCTGACGTCAGGCCCGGCGTTTTGCTTATTTTTGTGCAAACGCCCGTGAGTATGAGGCATAAATGTCCCATCACACTTGCCAGTTACCAGCTCAGCTCTCCTCTCCTCACACTGTGACAGAGCGATATGAAAGGAATGCTGATAACCGGCATGTGTGATTAGACACAGCTGATCACATGGTAAAGGGACGCTGTGATTGGCCTTGCTGGCGATTGGCGATCTGTGATCATCTGTGTCTGAAGGACATGGCTGTCACAGGGCACACCGGATGCGTGCCCCAGGGGGGCTCACGGGGTGTGGTTCTGGGAAGACGCCCATGGACACCCTTCTGGAACGAGAGAGCCACTCAGTAGACGTCATTTGGCTATAGCACGGGTCTTAGATGGTTGAAGGATAAGTTGGATAAGTTCACCTTTACAAAAAAAATAATAAATGCACATTTTTTGCAGGTAAAAAATATGCATGTAATTTTTTGTTTGCTAGGAGCCTGTATTAGCATTGTACCCACCATCAGCATCATGGGTATAATGCCACAGTCCTGCAGACTTTCTGAGTAGCTGTTTGCCTGTACATCTGATATGGGCAGGCAGTAACTGAATGGTAGGAAGCCCAATAAACTACCTACAGCACTCAAGAGCACCCTGGTAGTTCATTGAGAACTACAAGCTGATAGCCTCAAAGGCTTTTGGTACTTGTAGTTCATAGATTCACAGGGATCTGTGGACCAATGATGCGGACGTGTGGGCGGAGCACTCTGAATTTTGACAGCGAGTGTGGGGAGAAGACCCCTGGCTCACTGTCACAAGGGGGAGGGGGGACAGGGGGGAAAGGGGTCAGATGCTAAACATGTTACACCCTTAAATGTTCAGAAAGGTGAACTTATCCTTTAAGACACATTTGACAAAAAAGTATATAAACTGGAAAGATAAGCAGAGATGTTATAATTCTCCACTGGCCAGAGTCCTCAAAAGACTCCTAATGAGGCCCCGTCAAACAGTCTAGTGAGCACTAAATATCTGCAAGTCTGGTCTTTGATCTAAAACTGAACATTTGTATATCTTGAGCTCTGAACTATAATTCATATGCCATCACTCTTACAGTCATAGAGTTACCTTTGTAAAAAGGTATTACACTAATGTATAAGACAATTCCAATCAGACACCAAACACACCTAATCTACAAGGTCCAGAAGGTAAATAGGACAATTCTAAAAAGAACGTACTACAAAAATATATCCTATTAAGTATCTAGCAAACTGTAATTTCATTCTGCTAAATAAAGTGGTTGCCAGACCTTGGAACATTGTCAAATGGAAATATTGATGTATTCAGGATGGTTGACTTTAATGATGTGTCCGCTGCTGAGAATAATAAAATACTCTCCTGCACACCTTCTGCAAACCCTTTGATTGGGAAAAGTTAGTTCTGCAACAGCCTCTTCAGGGACTAGAAAAAGCTGTTGCATTTGACAACTGAGTTCTTGTTTTTACTTTTGGAACTGCTAAGGATACGGAGAGTCACATATAAAGGGCCAGTGACTCTGCTTACTCCACAAGCAAGCCCAACTTTGCACTCAACTAAACAGGCAGACATAAGTATTTTTCACTATTAACCACTTCCATACAGGACACTTACACCCCCTTCCTTACCAGACCAATTTTCAGCTTTCAGCACTCTCACACTTTAAATGACAATTACTCAGTCATGCAAAACTGTACCCAAACAAAATTTTTATCATTTTTTTCTCACAAATAGAGCTTTCTTTTGGTGGTATATAATCACTGCTGGGTTTTTTATTTTTTTCAATATAAGCGAAAAAGTAGCGAAAATTTTGAAAAAAAAACATTTTTTTTTTAGTTTGTATTGAAAAATTTTGCAAAAAAATAATTTTTCTTCATAAATTTGGGCGATAATTTATACTGCTACATATCTTTGGTAAAAATAACCCAAATTAGTGGTAAAACAAACCCATGTCAAAACGTACTGACTCATTAACAGTAAATTTCACACTCTCACGACTTTCGACTTTTAACCAGAC
>BLSH010192566.1:343913-359448 GCA_018402905.1 Glandirana rugosa | reverse complement strand
TTATGGGCAGGTGACAGGTACTCGGATACTCTGATGGGCAGGTGACAGGTACTCGGGTACTCTGATGGGCAGGTGACAGGTACTCGGGTACTCAGATGGGCAGGTGACAGGTACTCGGGTACTCAGATGGGCAGGTGACAGGTACTCGGGTACTCTGATGGGCAAGTGACAGGTACTCTGATGGGGTGGTGACAGGTACATTGATGGGGTGGTGACAGGTACTCTTTATTGGAGGGGGGGGCAATCAGTGTGCTTGGTGCTGACAGTAAGCGGTAACGAGCTGTTACCGCTATCTCCTCCTCACACACGATCGGTGTGTGAAGGGGAGAACCCGGTAACAGCTCGTTACCGCGGATTCCCGTCATTTTGTGACCGGCTGTGATTGGACACAGCCGGTCGCGTGGTAAAGAGCCAATACTATTGGCTCTTTACCGTGATCGGGGTTGGGCTTTGTCCGAGGGACAAGCCCGCCCCCCGATCGCCGCGCTGCGCGCCCCCTGAGGGCCCGCAAAGCGGCGAAAACAAGAGGACGTCATATGACGTCCACTTAGGATGGGGAGTCCACCTTGCCGGCGTATTTTTACTATACGCCGGTAAGGAAGTGGTTAAACCATTTTATCTTACTGTTGCCTATATCCTTTTTGTAAGATATTTTCTGAAAATATTTCTTGCACTTTTTATTTTTTACCATTAAACATTAAAAAAAAAATGAAACTGAATCTCTGAGTGCTTTAACTAGAAATTGGAAAACATGTGAAGACCTATCTGTTGGGGAAATTGCATATTTCATATTCCTTATTAAGGTTGGCCTCACAAATATCTATTACAGCCTCTAATATCCTGGTTATGCTGGTTACCTTGCATGACTCATCTTATTGGCATGTGAACTGCCTATATGGACAAGCTAGCCCCCTCTCCTCAGAAATGTGAAGGTCATATCGTTGCTTACCAGGGGTGTTGGCTGGGGGTGGTCTTTTTCCTTACACAAGTTCTATATTACCACAGCCAAATCCTATAAGGTCTTTGTCTCACCTAGAACGGCCATGAGGCCAGTGTCTGGTCCTGGTTACCTGTGCCATGTAAGGGACTCCATGGTGAGACAAGCACTCCTAGTTAAGTATTCTTGATATTTTCTTTATATTTATCTGTATCTGTAATTACCTTGTAATAAATGTTATATTTTTAAGTATTTGTTTGACCTCTCTTTGCACATATCGAACACAAACCCCGAAAACGTGACGATAGACTACCATAGTGTAAACTCTGTTACATTCCTGTGTGGGCGCGGCAGCAAGTGATACAGGTTTTTTTTTTGTTTTTTTACAGTGCAAGTTTCATTTTTGAGAAAAATTAAATAGGTGATCAACCTACATCTTCCCCAGCCCCTGGTCGCTGCTGTACTTGCCTCTGTAGGTGATGGTCTGGGAATCTGAAATCCCCACTCTTTTTCCCCTTCTTCCTGTAGGGCTTCTGGGATGGATCAGTGTGATCCTGATTGGTCAAAGTGGTAATGTACTGGTTCTGACCAATCAGAAATGCACAAATGAATGGACACAAATTCTTATAGATTCCACCCAAAATCTTGTGAAAAGCCCTCAGAGTGAAAGCGGCAGTAAACTCCGCTTTGCAACTTTTAACTACAGGTAAGCTTATAATAAAGCTTGTCTGCAATTTATTTGGAAATCTCTTAAAAGTGTACGTTGCAGAGCACTGCGCTCCTAAGGGACAGCACATTGAGCATGCTATCCCTTCAGTGCTACGCTGTGATTGTGGCTCCTGTGCACATGCGCGGGAGTGACGTCATCGTGGCTCGGCCACTCAAACGGCCAGAGCCCACAGACCCAGAAAGATGACTGGGGGAAGATGTCAGCTGTGACGTCGCGCCACTGGAGGACTTAATTTTACAGTTAAGTCTTTCATGTGGTAGTATGCGCTTCAGGTGAGGACATCTGATGTTGGTGGTTGCACATATACAGTATATCACAAAAGTGAGTACACCCCTCACATTTTTGTAAATATTTTATTATATCTTTTCATGTGACAACACTGAAGAAATGACACTTTGCTACAATGTAAAGTAGTGAGTGTACAGCTTGTATAACAGTGTAAATTTGCTGCCCCCTCAAAATAACTCAACTCACAGCCATTAATGTCTAAACCGCTGGCAACAAAAGTGAGTACACCCCTAAGTGAAAATGTCCAAATTGGGCCCAAAGTGTCAATATTTTATGTGGTCACCATTATTTTCCAGCACTGCCTTGCTCATGGCATGGAGTTCACCAGAGCTTCACAGGCTGCCACTGGAGTCCTCTTCCACTCCTCCATGACAACATCACGGAGCTGGTGGATGTTAGAGACCTTGCGCTCCTTTACCTTCCGTTTGAGGATGACCCACAGAAGCTCAATAGGGTTTAGGTCTGGAGACATGCTTGGCCAATCCATCACCTTTACCCTCAGCTTCTTTAGCAAGGCAGTGGTTGTCTTGGAGGTGTGTTTGGGGTCGTTATGATGGAATACTGCTCTGCGGCCCAGTCTCCAAGGGGAGGAGATCATGCTCTGCTTCAGTATGTCACAGTACATGTTGGCATTTATGGTTCCCAAAATTAACTGTAGATCCCCAGTGCCGGCAGCACTCATGCAGCCTCAGACCATGACACTGCCACCACCATGCTTGACTGTAGGCAAGACACACTTGTCTTTGTACCCCTCATCTGGTTGCCGCCAGACACACTTGACACCATCTGAACCAAATACGTTTATCTTGGTCTCATCAGACCACAGGACATGGTTCCAGTAATCCATGTCCTTAGTCTGCTTGTCTTCAGCAAACTGTTTGTGGGCTTTCTTGTGCATCATCTTTAGAAGAGGCTTCCTTCTGGGATGACAGCCATGCAGACCAATTTGATGCAGTGTGCAGCGTATGGTCTGAGCACTGACAGGCTGATCCCCACCCCTTCAACCTCTGCAGCAATGCTAGCAGCACTCATACGTCTATTTCCCAAAGACAACCTCTGGATATGACGCTGAGCATGTGCACTCAACTTCTGTTCTGAGTGGAACCTGTCCTGTTAAACTGCTGTATGGTCTTGGCCACTGTGCTGCAGCTCAGTTTCAGGGTCTTGGCAATATTCTTATAGCCTAGGCCTTCTTTATGTAGAGTAACAATTCTTTTTTTCAGATCCTCAGAGAGTTCTTTGCCATGTGGTGCCATGTTGAACTTCCAGTGACCCGTATGAGAGAGTGAGAGCGATAACACCAAATTTAACACACCTGCTCCCCTTTCACATCTGAAACCCTGTAACAGGGTTAATTTTGGCAGCGAATTTCGATTTAGTATTAGTCTTAGGACTAAAATGGCATTTTAGTTTTAGTCCCATTTTAGTCCTCTGCAATTGTTTTAGTCGTATTTAGTCGACTAAATCTCCAGTACATTTTAGTTGACTAAACTCATCTTAGTTGACTAAAATCAAATGGGTTTAGTTATAATGTAATGCATTATTTAAGCATTTCCCTACAATTTCCAAACTCATTATATACTGCTGGAGTGAAAACTAATATGTTATTATTTATGGTATTGAGCTATGAAAATGCACTACAGACCAGTGTTAATCTTGACATCAAATTTTAATTTAGTTTTAGTCTTAGTCTTTTGACTAAAATGGCATTTTAGATTTAGTCATATTTTGGTCTTTTGACTAAAATGGCATTTTAGTTTTAGTCATATTTCAGTCTTCTCCATTGTTTTAGTTTTAGTCGTATTTTAGTAGACTAAAATGGTATTATGTTAGTTGACTAAAATGTTTTAGCCGATTTTAGTCTACAAAATTAACACTGACCTGTAACACTAATGAGTCACATGACACTGGGTCAAAATTGCTAATTGGGTCCAATTTGGACATTTTCACTTAGGGGTGTACTCACTTTTGTTGCCAGCGGTTTAGACGTTAATGGCTGTGTTGAGTTATTTTGAGGGGACAGCAAATTTACACTGTTATACAAGCTGTACACTCACTACTTTACATTGTAGCAAAATGTCATTTCTTCAGTGTTGTCACATGAAAAGATAGAATAAAATATTTACAAAAATGAGAGGGGTGTACTTACTTTTGTGAGATACTGCATGAAGATTACAATTATAGTAAAATCATTGGTGGTGAAAGAATTCTGCAAAAAAAGCACATGGGATTTATTGAACTTTTAGAAAACAGACAGTTTGATTTCAAGAGACTTTATGGGGGGTGGGGGGGGGTTGTTTAAATATTGCATTGCAAGATTTTATGAAAGGTGTTGGATTTTCACATGCATTTTAGTCATAAGAGAATGAGAAGCTGTACCTTTTGTGTTTAACCACTTGACCTAATTTTTTGTGATACGGCACTGCCTTACTTTAACTGACAATTGCGCGGTCGTGCGACGTTGTACACTAATAAAATGTATGTCCTTTTTTCCCCACAAATAGAGCTTTCTTTTGGTGGTATAACCTCTGCATTTTTTTTTTTTTTTTTTGCGCTACAAAAAAAAAAAATGTTGAAAACAAAAAAATATATATTTTATTTTCAGCTATAAAAAAAAATCATATTAAATAAAATGTAAATAATCAAATGTCTTCATAAATCTAGGCCAATATGTATTCTGCTACATATTTTTGGTAAAAAAAATTCCAATAAGCGTATATTGATACTTTTCACAAAAGTTATAGTGTCTACAAACTATGGTGTATATACTGGAATTTTACTTATTTGTTTTTTTAATGCTAGTAATGGCAGTAATCAGCAACTTATAGCGGGACTGCGATATTGTGGTGGACAATCTGACACTAACTGACACTTTGTGGAGACCAGCGATACTAATACAGTGAGAAGTGCTAAAAATATGCACGGTCACTGTACTATTGACACTGGTGGGGAAGGGGGTTAAACATTAGGGGCAATCAAAGGGTTAATTGGGTGCCTAACCAGTGTTTGTGTGTGTACTGTGTGGTGCTTTTACTAAGGGAAGTTATACATTTTATTTCCTGCTCCGCAGGGACACAAACTCCATCCCTTCCCCCAGCCAGAACGGAGCTCTCACTTACATAGGCAGAGCACCATTCTGAGTCTTTGCTGGACGATTGGCGGGTGCCAGCTGACATCCAGTGCCCAGCACCAGGAAAGCAGAAGCGACCCACTGGCGGCACACAGGCAGAAGTGCAGAATATTGTATATATGCATGATTCTGCGCAGGAGGGCCACCCTGTAGCAATATATATGCTATAGGGTGGTCCGTAGCCTCCTTGACGGTATTCCCGAGTGTGGCCCGGGGTGGATTTTCTGTACCAAGAGCAGTAACCCCGAGCCACACTCGGGATTGCATTGCTGGATCCAGGCTGGGTTACTCACCTTGTCCCCTGGATCCAGCGATGTCCCCCGCTGTGTCTGTGGGCTGTGTCCTTCGCCCGATGCCTCTGTGTGCCGGGCTCCGTTCCCTGCGAGTGTCGCGTCGCACGGGGGCGGAGCCTGTGGGAAATTCAAAAAGTGAAACACACACAGCACATACAATACACTGTGATCTGTAAGATTACATTACTGTATCAAATCATTTCACATCTCCTTTGTCCCTAGTGGTTTGTCCAGTGCCCTGCATGCACTTTTATATTATATATGCCATTCTTTCTGCCTGGAAACTTGAGAATGTCCATGGCATAAAAAAGCGTCCCTTTACGTCAAAAGCGGTTTCTGACCAGCTAGAAAACAGCGATAGTAAATAAGAATCATTTGCAGAATTGAGTGATACTGATTTCTGGGGAAATTTATCATCAGACACTGAAAGTGACGACAGCGACAATTCTGCAACTGAGCAAATTTCAGTGTTTTTGACTTGATTACATTATTGAATACATTTTATTATTATATTATCATCTTTGATAATTATTTATAGTTATTTATTATATTATAATTTTTTTTTCATATATATATTATAATTTATGATTTTGTGTTTCAAACTTTATCATACCCGGGATGTCTACTAGACTCTTGTTTGGACAGATTTAAGTGAGTTATTCCTAAGAATTACAGGCCTACATTATAAAACGCTAAATTTCTATGCAAAACAATTGTACCGCTTTCAGCACAAAAAATCTGAAATAATCATCCCGCCAGGGAGGTTAAACTGATTTGGGTCACACTCAAGTTTTTTTTCACATATAGTGTTTTTTAAAGTAGGTTTTAAATAACTATATGCAAAACTTTTTTTAAAAAACGTATTTTGAATATAGTTGGGGAGGGTTATAACCCGTCACTTTCGTTTTTGACATCTGTGTCCCATTGGAGATTTCCCTTCACTTCCTGTCCCATAACCACACAGGAAGTGAGAGGAAATCCCTGCAAATTAAAGGAATCTTTTGGGAACCCCCAAATCTCCAAAACTAGTCTCCTGATTGGAAGATTCCTCCTCTATTACTTTTTCTGTGAACAACCCAAAATTTGAGATTTCTTGTACTTTCACTGATAATGGTAATGAGGACAAATAGAGAGGGGAAACCTCCCAAATGAGGAGCACAGACGGTAATGCAAACTGACAGGGGTTCAAATCTCTCTCCACTCTATACAAAACTACAGAAACAGTTTTGCCTTTAGTTATAAAGTAAAACCTTGGATTGCGTGCATAATTCGTTCCGTAAACATTATAATCCAAAGCACTCGTATGTCAAAGCAAATTTCCCCATAGGAAATAATGGAAAATCAGATGATTCATTGCACAACCATTTATTCAGAAGTCCTTCAGTCTATAGTCCATATATAAAGATTATAGCAATGTGATCGGTTGTGTAACCATAAAATGTCCATGCACAAATGGCCGCCTCCACAAAGGGATTAGAAGCAAAATCCAGCAGGAGCTACAGAATATAAAAGAAGAGAGGCGCCTCTAAGTGTAGCAATATGGTTACATTTAATGAAGGTACAACATTTAGGAACTCACACGGTTGATGATTAGAAGAGTCATGCATCCGGGGTAAAGCTGTCCACATAGACCGTTGATTGCCCCCTAGTGTTAACCCCATCCCTGGCAGTGACATTTATACAGTAATCCATGCATTTTCATAGCTCTGATCCCTGTATAAATGTCACTGGTCCCAAAAAAAACTGTCAAAAGTGTCCGATCTGTCTGCCGTAATGTCACAGTCCCACTAAAAATCACAGATCACCGCCATTACCAGTAAAAAATAATAATAATAAATGTTATAAATCGATCCCTTATTTTGTAGACGCGATAACTTTTGTGCAAACCAATCAATATAATTGGGATTTTTCTACCAAAAATATGTAGCAGAATACATATTGGCCTAAACTGAGGAAGAAATTATTTTTTTTACATTTTTTTTCAATATTTATTATAGCAAAAAGTAAACAAATGTTGTTTTGTTTTGTTTTTTCAAAATTGTCGCTCTTTTTTTGTTTATAGCGCAAAAAAAATAAAAAAAACACAGTAATGCAAACTGATAGGGGTTCGAATCTCTATCCACTCTATACAAAACTACAGAAACAGTTTTGCCTTTAGTTATAAAGTAAAACCTTGGATTGCGCGCATAATTCGTTCCGTAAACATTATAATCCAAAGCACTCGTATGTCAAAGCAAATTTCCCCATAGGAAATAATGGAAAATCAGATGATTCATTCCACAACCATTTATTCATAAGTCCTTCAGTTTATAGTCCATATATAAAGATTATAGCAATGTGATTGGTTGTGTAACCATAAAATGTCCATCCACAAATGGCCGCCTCCACAAGGGGATTAGAAGCAAAATCCAGCAGGAGCTACAGAGTATAAGGCTAGGTTCACAGTGCTGCGGTGCAAATTTTCTGCGAATTGAAAACGATTGCGATGCGAGTTTTTTCAGTACAGACACAAGTGCGATTTCTACATGTGTTGGTGCGAATCTACTGCAAAGCTGTAGCTGAAGTTGGAGGGGGAAGCTATCGCAGTGATGTGAATGGGAGATTGCGTTTTCAATCCGTGTTCTATTGTAGTCTATGGAGCTGAATTCGCAACGCACAGCATTGCACACGGATCAAACTCGCACAGGACCCTTTTTCGTCACCGATTAGATTCGCAAAACATCAATGTGAACTGCCCTGATAGAACACTATGTTACTGGAGATGACTTGCGAATTTAATCTATCGCAACGCAATCCATTCGCAGTACAGTTCGCAGCAGTGTGAACCAAGCCTAAAAGAGAAGAGAGGCGCCTCTAAGTGTAGCAATATGGTTACATTTAATGAAGGTACAACATTTAGCAACTCACACGGTTGATGATTAGAAGAGTCATGCATCCGGGGTAAAGCTGTCCACATAGACCGTTGATCGCCCCCTAGTGTTAACCCCTTCCCTGGCAGTGACATTTATACAGTAATCCATGCATTTTCATAGCTCTGATCGCTGTATAAATGTCACTGGTCCCAAAAAAAACTGTCAAAAGTGTCCGATCTGTCCGCCGTAATGTCACAGTCCCGCTAAAAATCACAGATCACCGCCATTACCAGTAAAAAATAATAATAATAAATGTCATATATCGATCCCTTATTTTGTAGACGCGATAACTTTTGTGCAAACCAATCAATATAATTGGGATTTTTCTACCAAAAATATGTAGCAGAATACATATTGGCCTAAACTGAGGAAGAAATTATTTTTTTTACATTTTTTTTCTATATTTATTATAGCAAAAAGTAAACAAATATTGTTTTTTTTTTTCAAAATTGTCGCTCTTTTTTGTGTATAGCGCAAAAAAAAAAAAAACACAGAGGGGATCAAATACCACCATAAAGAAAGCTCTATTTGTGGGGAAAAAAAGGTTGTCAATTTTGTTTGGGTACAACGACACACAACCGCGCAATTGTCAGTTAAAGCGACGCAGTGCCGTATCACAAAAAATGACCTGGTCAGGAAGGGGGTAAATCCTTCCGGGGCTGAAGTGGTTAAACTCTTTAATCCCTTGTGTTTCTATATATTCTATTACAATGAAGTATTATGCTTGTAGCACAAAAAAAAAAAGGTAAAAAGATGCTTTTTCCTTTAAATGTATATTTTTATAAAAATAAAGGAAATGTGGTGAAGAGAGAATTAGTGGAGTTATTGTTTGATTTAGGCTCACTGAATTCTTTAAGTGTCCCTACCTGCACCCAAAACGAACAGTTGAGTGATCTCCTATGAGATCTGCGGCAGACGGAGGTTGGGACACAGCCAGGTGACCTAGATGAAAACACTGCAGCGTCTGCTCTGCACTTCACATCTAATTACGGAATTATACACACTCCTGATATCTGGAGGCTCGGTCATATTGACACAACCAAGACAAAGCCTTACTGCGAAGATCCGGACAAAGACAAGCGACTTTCAAGCTAGTTCTTTATTTAGTCAGTCTGTCAAAAATGCCAGTCTATAGTCTATTTAACTACCGCAATACTGCTATAAAATAAAAAGAGTGACAGAGAAGTAAATGCTTATTTATGGAGCACCATTTATAAATGTCCTGGGTGGCCAGTGCACCCACTGAATGCCTGTGATTGAGCTGTCATTGGACAGAAATGCACAGAGCCGATCAGAACAGCTCTGTGCCTTGTGACCTTTGTGGTGGCCAACCACAGCTATAAAAAAAATGTAAACGCTTGCGTTTACAGTTGAGCCCCCACCTTCTTCCTCTGCTGCCGATTCTCCCCCAATACCATGACTTCTTCCTCTACATGGCAATAACAATGCAAGTAATACTTCTCCTACTGACCACCAATGAAAGGGGGTCAACCTGAGCAGCAAAGGGGCACACATGGGATATTAAAATTAAAGGGGGCAATGACATTCACTGTTATAGGGGGAAAAAACACCACTGACCACCAATAGTTAGGCCGGCCATAAGTGGTTCGAATCTCGGTCGGTTTAGCAAGAACCAGGCAAGATTCGAACCATTAATAGGCAGGCTGAATGTACCAAGTTGATCGATCAACTTGGGTACAACCAGCTTGCCAGATTCGCTTCAGATTATCTAAAAACCCTGAGATGGACAAACTTTGCCCCACTTTCTGGGTACCCCCAAAAGAATAATCTCGTGGATCCCCTTGATGCTCACAAAGGAGGTCCATGAAGCTGGAAACCAGCGAAGATGTCCCCCCACCCCAGTAATGGGTGAGGGCAGACCTTCACCTTGAAGGGGTCTTGTCTGTGAGATAGGAGAAGCCAGCTCTAGGCTTACCAGGCCAAGATTGCTTGGAACCTCCCAAGGAAGTCTTGAAATATCTGTTTACCTTGTCTGCAGTCCCGGGGGCCCAAAATAATTTCTTATGGGCTGAAAAAGAAGGCCCACGTGTATGAGGTCCCTTCCCTTTCTTAGACTATGGCAGGAAGGTACTCTTCCCCCCTGTGACACCCTTAATGATGTCATCCAGGGTAGCCCCAAACAGGCGATCGCCTGAAGGGCAGATCAATGAGTGCTTTCTTAGAGGCTTGGTCTCCAGACCAGTTCTTAAGCCCTAGCACACATCTAATCACCACCACTGAAACGGAAAGTTTGGACAGCAGGGGAATCTCATCCAAAGATGCATCACATACAAACTGCAACCCTTGGACCAACTGGTCCACCAGATCAATATAAGCAGCCGGAACCTGCTCATTCCCCAGACCTTGGCGCAAAAGCTTGGCCCATTCAGTTAGTGTCTGAGACACCAGGGTCAAGGGCAGGAGCGGTCACATTGCCGAACCTGCCATAGTGAACATGCTGCGCGCCACAGACTCCGCTTTTCTATCGGCCAGGTCTTTAAAGGACCGGGAATCCACTACTGGAATCATGGTTACTTTAATTAATCTGGAAACAGGAGGGTCCACCACTGGTGGACTGGCCCACTTTTTCATAAGTGATTCCTCAAAGGAGTAACGTACTGCAAAATGTTTGGGGACCACAAAAGGTGACTTAGGTTTACCTATGAAGAATGGGAACAACCAATCAAAATAAGGCAGATGAGGAAATACCTTTAGTGTACGAGATGACTCATGCGTACCAAAAGCCACAGCCACGTCCGTGGCCACACCAGCCGCATCCTCCATCTTTAAAGTCTCACGCACCGCAGTAATAAGTGCGTCCACCAGCACTTTTTCACTTGCTGCAGTAACCATGGAGGATTCATCCTCTCTATTGGATGGGTCAGAGAGCGTGATATTAGACCCTCCTGGACGGGACACGTCCCCAGAGGCATCAGGCTCAGAATCGGATGAGAAAGACAGAGCAAGGCAAGGCGGGGACGCTTCCTCCTGGGCGTTTACCCACATGCTACTTCCAACCGGGGTACAAATGATTCCAGGAAGACCGTCAACGTAGCTATGGGAAGCTGGGGTTCAGAGGGACCTGCCACCTCCATGAGGGGGTCAGTGGTGGAGATGTGACCCTGAGGCTCCATAAGGAAAAGGAAAAACCCTGCAGTACAAAAGATTTTTTGGCACCACTAAAGGATCCCTCAATGCTCAGGGTACCTATCAACAGGGAGAGAGATTACAGGAACCCACAAGGACTCACCCTACCACCAAAGGAGCACCGCCATACAGACCCAGCAACACCATGGATGCCGTCTATTTTATATATCCTGGGCAGGAAGAGAAGAGAGGAGGAGGAGCTCTGGCATCCCCACGAGGCTCCAGTCGTCCCCAGCGTCTCACTATACCAACGAAAAATGGCCACTGTGATGTCATCAGGCTACACAGACATGGCAAAGCAATGGAAAATGGCCACCGTGATGTCATCAGACCGCTCCAAGATGGCAGCTGTTATGCTGAAGCAGATCAGTGGAGAGAATGCTGCTTACATTGGTGATCAGTGCGAAGAATGTCCCTTACATTCATCGTCAGTGGGAAGAATGCTCCTTACATTGGTGATCAGTGGGAAGAATGCTCCTTACATTGGTGATCAGTGGGAAGAATGCTCCTTACATTGGTGATCAGTGGGAAGAATGCTGCTTACATTGGCGATCAGTGGGAAGAATGCCCTTACATTGGTGATCAGTGGGAAGAATGCTGCTTACATTGGTGATCAGTGGGAATAATGCCCCTTATATTGGTGGTGAGTGGGAAGAATGCTCCTTACATTGAAGGTCAGTGGAAAGAATGTTCCTAACATTGAAGGTCAGTGGAAAGAATGCTGCTTACATTGGTGATCAGTGGGAAGAATGTTCCTTACATTGATGGTCAATGGGAGGAATGCTCCTTACATTGGGGGTCAGTGGGAAGAATGCTCCTAACATTGGAGGTCAGTAGGAGGAATGCTCCTTACATCAGTGGTCAGTGGGAAGAGTGCTCCTTATATTGGGAGTTAGTTGGAAGAATGCCCCTTACTTTGGTGGTCAGTGGGAGGAATGCTCCCTTACATTGGGGGTTAGTTGGAAAAGTGCTCCTTACCATTGGTGGTCAATGGGAGGAATGCTCCTTACAGACAGTGAAGGTCAGTGGAAAGAATACTCCTTACATTGAAGGTCAGTGGAAAGAATGCTCCTTACATTGAAGGTCAGTGGAGAGAATGCTGCTTACATTGGTGATCAGTGGGAAGAATGTCCCTTAGATTCAAGGTCAGTGGGAAGAATGCTCCTTACATTGGTGGTCAGTGGGAAGAATGTTCCTTACATTGATGGTCAATGGGAGGAATGCTCCTTACATTGGGGGTCAGTGGGAAGAATGCTCCTTACATTGGTGATCAGTGGGAAGAATGCCCTTACATTGGTGATCAGTGGGAAGAATGCTCCTTACATTGGTGATCAGTGGGAAGAATGCTGCTTACATTGGCGATCAGTGGGAATAATGCCCCTTAGATTGGTGGTGAGTGGGAAGAATGCTCCTAACATTGAAGGTCAGTGGAAAGAATGCTGCTTACATTGGTGATCAGTGGGAAGAATGTTCCTTACATTGATGGTCAATGGGAGGAATGCTCCTTACATTGGGGGTCAGTGGGAAGAATGCTCCTAACATTGGAGGTCAGTAGGAGGAATGCTCCTTACATCAGTGGTCAGTGGGAATAATGCCCCTTATATTGGTGGTGAGTGGGAAGAATGCGCCTTACATTGAAGGTCAGTGGAAAGAATGCTGCTTACATTGGTGATCAGTGGGAAGAATGTTCCTTACATTGATGGTCAATGGGAGGAATGGTCCTTACATTGGGGGTCAGAGGATAGCATGCCCCCCTTATAGCAGTGGTCAGGATGCTAAAAAGATTATTGCTGTTATGTCTCCAACTCTGACCTGGAACAATGCAGGCATCATTAAATGGGAGGTCAATCAGCCACAGCTTGAGGAACCCCTAGCAATCTGTGGAGAAATCATGGTTGAGGATAGCTGGTCTAGGTGATGGTAAAACTAACTTTATTTACGCAATCCTCCACTCCCCCTGCAGAGGATGCTCCCCCATGATGCAGCAGTGAACTGTCTGTTGGCATCCTGATATCCAATGCAGGGCTCTGCATCACTCTTGATGTCGGGTCCTTAGATAGCCAGAGCATGGGAGAGCAGACCCTGTGGAGGAGCCTACAGAAGCAGAGGTTCTTTTGCACTGCCAGCACAAAGACTGAGCTCTCATTCTGGGCTAAAGATCAGTACCCGGTGGGACTGGCTACTGATCATGTGACCACTGTCCTTCCAGCTCCCAGTTCTGAACGGTTTAAAGGGATTCCAGGGTTGGCAGCCAGGGGTTAATCCTTGCAATGAGGGTGCAACCTTACTGCAAGAGATAATTTTCAAGTTTCCTTTAATTCATCTCTTTTCCAGGAGTTCTCTTTTAACACCACTCAACAAACAGAAAAGAAACCAACCATAGTAATGTTTCAATTACCTACAGTATCTGTCCTGGCAAACTCCGGCATAAACCCCTATCGGTGCAGCCTGTGACTCTACCAGCATACCGGTACTTGCAGGTTCCTCAACTGTAGGAAGGCTGCAGATTGCATTTAGGCCAAGATAATTATCATGTCCATTTGTGTGTCTCGCCAAGCCACTGAGCAGTGAAATTGCAGCCCCCCCTCCCCTACACAACGAAGCGCTTACGGTGACATCCAGCAGCACCAAAAATAGACTGCGCTGAGCCGTGTAGGGACATAAATAATGCAGTACTTATTTGATTTTCTGACTCCGTCCACTCAGCGGAGCTGTCCCTCCTGAAAGGAAACGCTGTTCGATAAATTCTGGAGAGATTAGAAGGCATATTTTAAACCTGCAGCGGCTAAAAATAGCCTGCCGTGTAATGGAAGATTGGACGCGATCTGAATGCGTACAGCTGCAGGCGGGCCCGCTAAACGTGCCCATTAACAGACAGTTGAATGCAGGGTCAGCGAGCAGCTACGAAGACTCCGCACAAGAAATGATACCGAGATGAAAGTGTGTTTTCCTTTATTGTTATCACGTTGTGATTTTTATTTAATTTTTGGAATGCAACATGTGAAGTGTTTCAACCAGACATACCTTGTTATACTTTCCATGATAAAACTAGAATTAATGTCATTGTCAACCCAAGCACACATTGAATATAGAAGGATCCCATTAGGCTCACTACATATGTGGCTTAATCCATTGTACATTGGATGGCATAGAAAAAGAGGCTTTGTTACTGAAATACAACTATTGCCTCCCATAGTACCTATTAAATATAAGAGCATCTGCACTTACCGTTTTCTTTTAGGCTCCATTCACACCTCAGCGTTTTGGAGCTTGAAGCTCCAAAATGCTGGAGGAGAAAAAAAAATCAATTATTCTCTATGGAGATGGTTCCCATCTCCATTACTAGTTGCCTGAAGCTCAGAAAAGTTCTGGAGCTTTTTTTGTAGCTCGAATCGAGCAGATTGATGTCTTTTCGAAGCTGATTTTTTTTTTTGTTCCATGGAAATACAAGGAAACGCTTGATTTGGGCAAATTTTAGCGCGTTTTTGTCTAGGGTTTTTGAGCATTTTTCTGCTCAAATGCAATAATTAAATAAAAATAAATAATAATTAAAAATAAGTAAATAATAAATACATTTAAAAAATTAAATAAATAAAACCCTAATACTAACCCCAAACCCTAACGTTAACTCCTAACATTAGCCTCTAACCCTAATCCTAGCTCTAATATTAACCCCTAGCCCTAATCCTAGCACCAAATCCTAATCCTAACCCTATACAGGGAGTGCAGAATTATTAGGCAAGTTGTATTTTTGAGGAATAATTTTATTATTGAACAACAACCATGTTCTCAATGATTCCAAAAACTCATTAATATCATCTCGATCCTAATCCCAATCTCCGATTACAATCCTCAATTGCAATCCCAAACCCCAATCATAATCCCAAAATAAATAAATTAAAAAATTTACATAAATAATAAATGAATAAAAATTAATAATAAATAAAAATAAATTAATAACGTAAACTCGTCTTTTTACGAGTTTTTGGGATCTGTTTTTGCGCGATTTTAAACGGGTTTAGTTCGCAAAGGAACATAAAGGTACCTTGTTTTTTTTTTTAGTCGAAGCTTTTCTGTAGTTAGACGAGCTAAGCTCGA
>BLSH010192566.1:331261-343303 GCA_018402905.1 Glandirana rugosa | reverse complement strand
GGCAGCTGTACGCTTGACTTTTCTCAGTTCACGGGCAGTTATTTTGCGCCTTGGTTTTTCCACACGCTTCTTGCGACCCTGTTGGCTATTTTGAATGAAACGCTTGATTGTTCGATGATCACTCTTCAGAAGCTTGGCAATTTTAAGAGTGCTGCATCCCTCTGCAAGATATCTCACTATTTTTGACTTTTCGGAGCCTGTCAAGTCCTTCTTTTGACCCATTTTGCCAAAGGAAAGGAAGTTGCCTAATAATTATGCACACCTGATATAGGGTGTTGATGTCATTAAACCACACCCCTTCTCATTACTGAGATGCACATCACCTAATATGCTTAATTGGTAGTAGGCTTTCGAGCCTATACAGCTTGGAGTAAGACAACATGCATAAAGAGGATGATGTGGTCAAAATACTCATTTGCCTAATAATTCTGCACACAGTGTAATGAACACTTAATAATAACCCTATTATTGACCCCTAACCATAATCCTAGTGCCTAACCCTAATCCTAACCCTTAAAGGTCCTATCACATGGGGAGTCCGCCCGGAGGGGAATTGATCTGTTGACCCCCGCTGAGCAGGCAGATGACAGCTCCATCTCTACTCACTGTGCTGAGACGGACCTGTCAGAGTCCCGCTGTCCTCTATGGGGAGATCTGAGGAAAACGGACCGCCTGTCCATTTTCATCTGATCCCATCCGCCAGATGAATGGAAAATAGGGTCACCATCCGTCTGGATTCCAGGGACAGGATTGGATCGGATTGCAGTGGGTGTCAGCGCACATGTCACCGATGACATCCGCCGCTAGGAGTGAATGGAGGCTCCTATGAGGTCCGCCTGAAAAACTGACAGGTGGACCTGATCGGAAAGCCTGTGTGAAAGGGGCCTAACCCTAATATTGACCCCTAACTCTAGTGCCTAACCTTAATACTAACCCCTAACCTAACAAAATAAATACATAAAATTAAGGAAATAAAAAATAATCAAAATAAATAAATTAAATCCTAATCATAACCTTTAACTTCTAACCATGACCCTTAACCCCTTAATGAAATAAAAATAATAATAACTAAATAATAAATAAAAGCGGATGAAAAAGCTGAAACAAATGATGAAACAGATGATATTTTTCTCAATTCAGCAATAAGGCAAAGCTCAAAAACGCTGTACAAAATGCTCAATAAGGCGCATACAAACGCCCCAAAACCCTTAAAAAACGCATCACTCAAGTGTGATTGCAGCCTTGGTCTTCCTGCAAAGTTCCACAAATACCTGTTAATCCTGCCAGTGAAGTCTTCCTAATGGTGTGGCAACAATGCTGCACTGCTCCTGAATTAAAAGCAGCATTGTCACCCTCGCATAGGCCGGGCTACTTGCACTATAGCGGGAGGAGATGTTGTTGCAGGAGGCGCTGCTATCGGAATTGTCACTGCTAATTTCAAAACCTGTAGTTGTCAATCATCATTTCAGCCACACCTAGTCACGCCCAATGTTTTTTTTGGACTGGCGGCACTGCCTCTGTTACTCAAACCCTCCCACCGTGAGCTGCAGTGTCTAGGAGGGGGAGCTTGTGATACAAGCGCTGGGTCGCACCTGCATAGGTGTTACTGGCACCTAAAGGGTCAATACCACTTTAAGCATTAATAATGCATATAATCCTTTCACTGTTGTCAACGTAAAGGCTATGGCAGAGCAGATGCACTAGCAGAATGCTGTGTCTGCAATTCTTGCGGTGGCTCTGACCGTGAACGTATAGCAGTGTGGTAAACAATTGTAGAAATTTTACCCAAGCTCAACCACTATATTTTACATACAGGAGCTGGAGACTGGTGCTCTGGTTGGGGCGTTCAACTCCCAAAATAACAGGTACCAATTAGATGAAAGCTGGCAACTCGGAGTGCTGTTGCAAAAAAAATCCTTTATTGGCTACATATGTACAAGCACAATACAGTAGACGCTAATGCGCTATGGCTTTTCAGCAGAAATATGCTACAACTGTGCCGTGCTTTTGCATACCCTATATTACCAAAAATATTGTGACGCCTACCTTTACATGCACATGAACTTTACTTGCATCCCAGTCTTAGTCCGTAGGGTTCAATATTGAGTTGGCCCACCCTTTGCAGCTATAACAGCGTCAACTCTTCTGGGAGGGCTGTCCACAAGGTTTAGGAATGCGTCTATGGGAATGTTTGACCATTCTTCCAGAAGCCACTTCCCAGTCTCCACGTCACTGCTGCTACTATCGTTAAGACCGACGTCCTGCCTCCATGTTGGTTTTATTACCATCTTTTTGTTTCAATAAAAAAGGGAGATCGGTGAACACGTTGTTGAACCTGGAAGTGTTCAGTCATGAGCATTCCAGGTTCAGAGTGTGGAGGGGTTGGGTACAATGTGCACTTGATCGCTTTCTCAAGCACAAAGCAGAACCATCATGGTCTGTTTAGGCCCCTCATATTTCTCTAAAGGGGACCCTTCATAACTCATATATAATGTTACCATAGGACTTGCTAAAATAAAGGTTTTTAACAAGTTAAAAATAAAACAATAAAATAATTGAAAAAAAACAAAGAAGAGAGCCTCATACACCTCACCCTTACATTTGTGAGATGCAGTAAAGCACAATTACCGTGCTGTTCTATTAAGCAAGAAGCACAAGCTGCATAATTAATAAGTAAATCTGGCTGCTCTGTGTGTATGAATAATTGAAAACCGCCGTACACTGATTTTTTTTTTTTTATTTGTAACACAGATTGTACAACTATGTGAATTAAAGTGGAATTGCAGCCACCCTTTTCTCAGCTTTGGATAGAGCTGGACAAATATTAATAACTCTTACTACTTTCTATTGCGCTATGTCCCATAATTCCCCTTAGAAGCATAGTCAACCCTATGAATAAATGTATCCACACTGATGAATAAATAATTATGCATTTATAATTTGTTTGCACATTTACTGCAATGCACGGGGTGGTGTGTGGAATGCACAGGCTCTTGCAGACTTAAACGAAGGTATGGACCCACCAACACGGGGCTGGAGGAAGTCATCAATGGACCACAAGTGTGGTAGGGTCACCACCCTTGTACTCCATTGAAAGCTAGGAGTCCTTCTGCCATTGTGGCAGATGGGACTTGCAGTCTTCCATTCAGATTTACCTGTGAATGGACGATGAAGGCGGAGCCACCCACAGTTACGGCAAATTCAAAAGAAAACCACTTGCTGCAGAGAGAACAACCTCACTATTGAGTTAAGCAAGAGAAGATAGAGGGTAGGGGGTTGGGGAATGAGACCAGGTTTCATGTTAAGGCAGAAGAACGTCACCGGCACATTGAGGATCTCCAATGTTGGGTCCAAAGCTTTATTCAGCAATTACACGGTTATAGCAAAAGCAACGCCAGATGAGGTTTAAGAAGACGAAAAGCATCGGGATGTACCTCGCAGACGCCATCGAATGATTTATTTTAACTGCTGGAATATTCCTTTAAAGCGGAGTACCACCCAAAAGTGGAACTTCCACTTTAAGGGAAGGTGACCCCCTGACATGCCACAATTGTCATTTGTCAAAATGTAATTTTCTTTTGGGGGGGGGTCCTGTTTTCACCGGGTCTCAGGTCCACATCCTCTCCTGGCGCCACAGAGCCGGAAGGAAGTTCACCCTCCCCCTCATTTTCAACTTCTTGATTAGCGTTTGAACACTGCAGATTGGCATTCTCAATTCTTTGGATATCTTTTTATATCACTTTACAGTTGAACTACCTTTTCCCGCAGTACCTTTGACAATTCTTTTGCTTTCACCATTACTCACAATCCAGAAGCATCAGTGCAGCACTGGATGAAAGATGCAAGGGTCTGCCAGGAGTCCAGAAACTCGCTGACCTTTTATACACACACACACTAATTACACGCAAACAGATCACAGGTGAGGATGGTTACCTTTAATAGCCATTCAAACCCCTTTGTGTCAACTTGTGTGCGTGTTATCAGGCCAAAATCACCAGGGTATGTAAACGTTTTATCAGGGTCATTTGGGTAGTTTGTTGTCATTATGATTTAAAAAGGGTAAACACAGTTGATTGATAATAAATGGCTTCAGCCAAACACTAACCATGAGTGAAAGAAATGTTTTTGTGTTATCATTCATATTCTCTGAAAAATGGGCAAGAAATCATAAATTCTGCCAGGGTATGTAAACTTATGAGCACAACTCTATGAGTGTATCTATCGTGTTTTCATGATTCGGTATTCAACTTAGCACTGCACATTAACCCACATTCACTTACAAATTTGTCACTTTGTTTTGCTGGCTGCTGACTCATTTAGGGCAAATCACATTATTTACGTTACGCCTTTAGCAAAAACAACATTTTGGAGCCTCCCAGGACCCCTTCATCAGGCTTTGGACCCACATTGGAGATCTGCAGTGTGCTGGTGACGTTCTTCTGATTTGATCATCACGTGCCTGACGAAGGGGCCCTGCGCGGCTCCGAAACGTTGCACTTTTCTGTGATGTGATCTTTTCAATAAAGAAAACTTTGGACGAGGATCCACGGCGTGCTGACGAATATGTACACTTGTATGACATTTCCAGGACCCAGCTGGTTTTCGTTGCAGCACCCACCAACTTAAGAGCCTAAATTGCAAGGAGTGCAATAGGAAAATTGACAAAAACTTCTGATTTGACTATCTTCTGTTCCAGCCGATGGTCACTATAACACCTGTTTATATACACAGCCATTATCCAGGAACGTGAGAGTTGGGATTGCGCACATGTTAAATCCTGTATATGCAAATAACAGCGCCAGTCCCTTAATCAATAAAAGTTCATCAATCAAAAAAAATGTGAAAAATTTGCAAAAAATATATAGTTCATATATAAACCAAGTTCATGTATAAAAAGTGCATGTATAAATCAAGTATAAATCAAGTTCATATATAAAAAAAAAAAGTGCAAAAAATCTTGAAGAAAGTGCTCCAGAGAAGGTGCTCCTAAAGTGCTTCTATAGTGCTCGGATGAAAATTCAGGTGATATGGTGAAAAGTGATACGTGACCCCTATAAGGCCCGCACTCACCAGATGCTGTGGAACCACTGCTTTTCAGTCAGTGGATCGAAATGGGCTGTAGGGGGTATATCTTTATCCAAACAGGACCATATGCTGGAAAATCCGGAACTTCATGTAAAGATCCAGAAGTAAAAACAGCATCAACACAGACAGATGATGATCGTGTGTAATGGTAATGGCGTGCGTTCCAACTCGCTGACCACGCTGACGGATGTGACGTCAAAGACCGCAACAGACCCGGAAGTGACGTCAACGCGTTTCGCTCGTCATAGGTCTGTGATGAGGCTCCTATGACGAGTGAAACGCGTTGACGTCACTTCCGGGTCTGTCGCGGTCTTTGACGTCACATCCGTCAGCGTGGTCAGCGAGTTGGAACGCACGCCATTACCATTACACACGATCATCATCTGTCTGTGTTGATGCTGTTTTTACTTCTGGATCTTTACTTGAAGTTCCGGATTTTCCAGCATATGGTCCTGTTTTGATAAAGATATACCCCCTACAGCCCATTTCGATCCACTGACTGAAAAGCAGTGGATCCACAGCATCTGGTGAGTGCGGGCCTTATAGGGGTCACGTATCACTTTTCACCATATCACCTGAATTTTCATCCGAGCACTATAGAAGCACTTTCTCTGGAGCACTTTCTTCAAGATTTTTTGCACTTTTTTTTATATATGAACTTGATTTATACTTGATTTATACATGCACTTTTTATACATAAACTTGGTTTATATATGAACTATATATTTTTTGCAAATTTTTCACATTTTTTTTGATTGATGAACTTTTATTGATTAAGGGACTGGCGCTGTTATTTGCATTTACATCATTTAGCAGGTTTGACCTGAGTTACAGCAGCCGTCCTGTCTGAGTTGTATCAGTACCAGAGTATATAATTTACAATTTTCATTTAATTATTTTTTCACCATTTTAGTTATGTAATGTTTATTGTGGTATCAATAAGTGCACTTATTTACACTTTTCAGATCCAAGGGCGGGCGCTAAGTTTTGTATTATCATCACATGTTAAACCCTAAACTTGGGTAAAACATGAAACAGGGTCAAAAAGGTGAACTAGGCCTGCAACTTTCTTCCCACTTATAAAATCACTAGGGGATATTTTGTGGTTAAAGCCCAATTCCAGCCATTTAATCAAGGACAAAGGATAACCGAAGCACCATGGGTTAACTAAAGAGACCACATAGCAGACCAAGCTTGCTTTCAATGCTATTTGTCTGACTGAAACATAATAAAATTAACCACGTTTAGACACCTGCTGACATCTAAGGAGCTTGTGTACACAAGAATCTTTGCTTCTCAATACAAGTCAACATGAATGCAAAATCAACTTGAAGCCGCTTGAAGAAACTCCTTGAGCAAATGGAAGGCAAATCAAGGCAACTCGTAGTATACTTAGAGCATATTGGACAAGACTCTCTTCATGCTCAAAGAGAAGAAGACCAATTTATGGAAAGAGTGATGGGCAGCACAACAAAACACCCCACCACGCATCTTCAGCAGCGTGCCTATTAAAGCGGAATTCCACACTTTTTTGTTTATTAAAAGTCAGCAGCTACAAAAAGTGTAGCTGCTGACTTTTAATAAACAGTAACTTACCTGTCTCCCGGTCCAGCGACGGCTGCTCCCAAAGCCTCGCTCGTCTCCCCCCTCCTCCCGATGGCCCCACCATTCCTAGTGTGGGCACCCGGCCCGGCTTCACGGCCGGGCACCCACTGCGCATGCGCGAGTCGTGCTGCGCATTCCTAGTGGCCAGGCAATCTTCTGTCCCAGAAGATTGCCAGGAGGGAGGGGCCACCTAGGAGGAGAGGAGGAGTCGCCTAGGTGGCCCAGAAGAGGAAAGAGGAACAGGAAGTCCCTCTGAAACCTGGGGACACACCCCCCCCCCCAAAAAAATATGACATGCCAAATGTAGATTGTAAGAGGGCGAGGAGTGCTTAAAGCGGAAGTTCCATTTTTGGGTGGAACTCCGCTTTAAGAGTGTATAGCGCATGGTATTTCTAGATCAGTGGCTCCCCAATCTCAGACCTCATATACCCCCAACAAGCCATGTTTTAGGAATCTTCCCTTAGATAAAATAGTTGTCATAAATACCAAGCCATTAACATTGATTTAAAACTCTGATGCAAGGTGAAGTAAATTCTGAAAACCGACCTGTTGGGGGTACTTGAGGACAGAGTTAATTTTGACGTCAAATTTTGAGTTTTAGTCCTAGTCTTCTGACTAAAATTCCAATTTTAGTTTTAGTTGTATTTTAGTCATCTGAATTGTTTTAGCTTTAGTCGTATTTTAGTATTTTATTTAACTAAACCTCTTCGATTTTAGTCAACTAAAATGTACTGGAGATTTTAGTTGACTAAAATCCAATGGTCTTATGTAAACTGTAATGCATTATTTAAGTATTTCTCTAGAATTTTCAAACTCATGATATACTCCTGGAGTAATAATCTAATAACATGTTATTACTGTATTTATGGTGTTAAAGTGGATGTAAACCCTTACATATACCCAGTGAAGTGAACAGCCTCAGATGATACACAGGGATAAAACAAATCTCCCTACATAAGTTTCACATGGATATCTGCTGTCTTCAGCTTTATATATTCTTTAGAAAGTGCGCATCGTGTTAGAGATTTTCTCTTCCAGTTCAGCACTGGGAGTGGATTCTTGGCATACAGCCAAGACAGCTGATTGGAGGAAAGGCACACACCCTCTCTCCTCATAGGCAAAGGAAGAAAGGAATGTGCAGAGCTGTGCTATGACAAGACAAGCTCTCTGCTAATCTATTTATAGCAACATCTCCAACACAAATTTCAGGCTGCTTTTATCTTGGTTGACAGAAAACATGACAGAAGGTACCGCTGCTGATAACAGGAGAACTGAGCAGCAGAACAAAACGGGACTTGGTGCTTTGGAAAGAGATAAGGTAACACTACAGATATATGTGCCCAACTCAAATTTCATGCATCTAGTTTACATCCACTCTAGGTTAGAACATGCACTAGAGACACAGATCTTAAGGCCCCTTTCACACGGGGCGGATTCATTTTGATGGACTTCGCTAGCTCATTGGGGATCGCTCCATTGATCCCCGCTGAGCCGGCAGATGACAGGTCCGTCTTCGCCCACTGTGCAGAGACGGACCTGTCAAGGCCCCGCAGTCCTCTATGGGACGATCCGCTGGACGGGTGGCGCGCCATCCGTCTCTTTTCAGCGGGTCTTGTCGGATCGGATGGCAGGCGGGTGTCAGTGGACACATTTCCGCTGACATCCGCCTGCCCATGGAAGTCAATGGGTGGCCCACTCGGATCTGCCTGAAAAACGGACAGGTGGACCGATGGTCGGAAAGGGGCTTTAGCCGTTCTTATATATAACATCTTAATAAATAAAACCAAGTTTCATGAATAAACAAAAATATTGCTTTTTGACAAACAGAAGTACAACTTTAAAATATAAACTCTGTAAGCTCTATTGGCTGTAATGCCACTGCACATATTACCTGAATATACTATCAAAAAAATAAGAAAAGCCTTTTTTTTTCTTCATTCAGCAGCTTAGTAGATGCCCCCTACTTCTTCTTATGTGGTAGGGCCATAGATGTTTAACCACTTCAGCTCTGGAAGATTTACCCACTTTAACCGGTTCCCGACCGGCTCGTGTACATTTACTGCTGCAGAGTGGCGCTGTATGCGAATCGCCATTTATAAATGGCGGCTCGCTCATGTGCGACTAGCGGGTGCGGGAGAACGCCGGTGGTGGCAGGCATTCATGCCCGCTGCACTCTGCAGCAATGTGGCCGCGGGTCCGGCAGACTCTATGTCTGCCGGTTACTCACGATTGACTGGCAGAGAAGAAAATCGTGGAACCGCATGGCAGTTCCCCAGCTCTGTCAGGCGGCATGATAGAGATCTACTGATCTCTGTCACTGGGATCAGTAGGATCTCTGGTGCCCCTGGCAGCCCAGCCCCCTCACAGTTAGAACATGCCTAGGGAACACAGTTCACCCCTAGAGCGCCCAGCCCCCCAGCTTAACCCCTTCACTGCCAGTGACATTTACACAGTAATCACTGGATATTTAAATTTCTGATCGCTGTATAAATGTCATTGGTCCCAAAAAAAAGTGTCAAAAATGTCCGACATGTCCTCTGCAATATCGCAGTACCGATAAAAATCGCAGATCGCCGCCATTACTAGTAAAAAAAATAATCAGTAAAAATGCCATTAATGAATTCTCATGGTTTGAAAAGGTGGCAACTTTTGCGCAAACCAATCAATAAGCGCTGGTCGCTATTTTTATTTTTTTACCACAAATATGAGAAAGTATATGTATTGGCCAAAACCGATGAATAAATTAGTTTTTTTTATATTTTTGGATATTTTTTAGAGCAAAAAGTAAAAAATATTGGGTTTTTTTTCCAAAATTGTTGCTCTTTTCTTGTGTATATCGGTGATCAGAAATGACGCAGAGGGGATGATATACCACCAAAAGTGGGATAAAAAGGGGGTCAATTTTGTTTGGGTACAACGTCACACAACCGCGCAATTGTCAGTTAAAGTGACAGTGCGGAATCTCAAAAAGTGCTCTGGTCCTAATGTGGGAAATCCTTCCGGTCCTTAAGTGGTTAATGACCAGGCCATTTTTTTTTCAATATGGCACTGCGTTACTTTAACTGACAATTGCGAGGTCCTGCGACGCTGTGCCCAAAAAAAGTGTGTCCTTTTTTTCCCCCACAAATAGAGCTTGCTTTTGGTGGTACTTGATCACCTCTGCGTTTTTTATTTTTTGTGCTATAAACAAAAAAAGGCCGGCAATTTGGAAAAAAAACATTTTTTTTACTTTCTGCTATAAAACATATCCAATATAAAAATTATAAAAAAAAAAATCAAATTTCTTCATAAATTTAGGCCAATGTGTATTCTGCTACATATTTTTGGTAAAAAAAAATACCAATAAGCATATATTGATTAGTTTGCCCAAAAGATATAGGGGTTGATTTACTAAAACTGGAGAGTGCAAAAACTGGTGCAGCTGTGCATGGTAGCCAATCAGCTTCTAACCTCAGCTTGTTCAATCCAAGCTTTGACAATAAAACCTTGAAGCTGCACCAAATTTTGCACTTTCAAGCTTCAGTAAATCAACCCCATAGCGTCTGCAAACTATGGGATATATTTATGACATTTTTATTTATTTACTAGTAATGGCAGCGATTAACGACTTCTAGTGGGACTGTGACATTGTGGCGGACAAATCGGACACCAAGTGACACTTTTGACACTTTTTTGGGGACCAATGACACAAATACAGTAATTGGTGCTAAAAAATATGCACTTTCCCTGTACTGACACTGGCAAAAAAGGGGTTAACATAAGGGGCGATCAAAGGGTTAAAATGTGCTTACTTGCTGTGTGGGGGAGGTGTTTGTACTATGGGAAGGCAATGACCCGTGTTCCTGCTTTGCAGAAACACAGGATCACTACCAACCCTACTGAAAGAACGTCAGTCTGCCTTGTTTACATAGGCAGACCGATATTCTGCTTCTGTCCCGAACTATCGCCACATCAAGTCCACCGGACCCACTGATTGGCTCCCGCTGTGTCCAATCTCAGTGGGAGCAGGTCGCCGATGTCGCGCCCCAGACCTGGAAGTGCAGGATCATGTACAGTGATTCTGCACAGGAGAGCTGCCTTGCCGCTGTATATATACAGTATATGGTCAGCAAGCGGCTAAACTTTAATGTGCCATTATTATAGCCTGAGGATGAATTGTATTGCCGATTTAGAAAAGGCCAGCAGAGCAGTGTTAATTTTCATGTGAAATTTCGATTTACTTTTAGTCATAGTCTGGACTAAAATGCCAATTTAGTTTTAGTCATCTGAATTGTTTTAGTTGAATTTTAGGTGACTAGAATCTTCAGTACTAGTTTTAATTTTTTTGGCGGTGGCTTGACCCTTCTGACTGGATGTCATATGGAGTGGCGATTGGTGGTGTGGTGTGTCCCTCGGACACACCAGATCACTGATAATGGTAAAGACTCCATGATGTAGGCTCTTTACCATGTGATCAGCTGTGTCCAATCACACAATAGGAAATTATGGTTATCAGCATTCCTCTCCTCACACTAACAGCTTGTGAGGAAAGGAGAGCCAATAAGTGGGCTTCTTCAGTTGGGACATCTGCACTGATAATTCATGCCCTGGTTATCAGTGCAGCCCCATCAGAGATGCCGGTCAGCACCCAGCAGTGATGCCCACCAGTGTCCATCAGTGATTCCAATCAGTGCCCATCGGTGCTGCCTATCAGTGTCACCCATCAGTGCTGCATATTAGTGCCTCATCACCAGTGCCGCCCATCAGTGCTGCCTATAAGTGGCACCCATTAGTGCTGCATATTAGTGCCACCCATCAGTGCCACCAATCAGTGCTGTGTCATCAGTGCCCGTCAGTGCAGCCTCATCAGCGCACATTAGTGAAGGAGAAAAATTACTTATTTACAACTTTTATAACAGAAACTGAGAACTTTTTAATTCAAAATCTTCTGTCTTTTTTCATTTGTTTAGCGAAAAATAAAAAATCCAGTGGTGATTAAATATGACCAAGAGAAAGATCCATCTGTCTCAAAAAAATGATAAAAATGTAGTTTGGGTACAGCGCTGCATGACCCGGCAATGTGACAGCGCTGAAATCTGAAAATTGGCCTGGGCAGGAAGGGGGTAAAAGTGCCCAGTATTGAGGAGGTTAAGAACCGCACAGGCCCTTGGATGTACCTCATTGTGCAATCTTTGTTCAGGAATTAGATGCTGACCCTGATGCCATTCACGATGCCTGAACAAAAATGGTGCCATTGTTCTAGAGAGAAAAGCCTAAAAAATAAAAAGCGATTTGTTTACTTTTTTCTGTCTTCTAAAACTTAATTTTTCAAGAGTCAAAGACAATATTTTCAACATTTATTCATTAAAAAGA
>BLSH010192566.1:306842-325216 GCA_018402905.1 Glandirana rugosa | reverse complement strand
GATAGGCTGCATTCCCAGCGATGTCACCGGTCTCTAGGAAATGGATAGATTGCATTCTCAGTGATGTCACCGTTCTCTAGCGAATAGATGGTCCTCATTCTCAGTGATGTCACTGGTCTCTAGTGAATGGATAGGCTGCATTCTCAATGTTATCACTGATCTCTAGTGAGTGTACTTTTATGTGATGTGATCTTTTCAATAAAGAAAACTTTGGACGAGGATCCACGGTGTGCTGACGAATATGTACACTTGCATGACATTTCCAGGACCCAGCTGGTTTTCATTGCAGCACCCACCAACATAAGAGCCTAAATTGCCAGGAAGGAGTGCGATAGGAAAATTGACAAAGACTGATCTCTAGTGAGGGGATAAGCAGCATTCTCAGTGATGTCACTGGTCTCTAGTGAGGGGATAGGCTGCATTCTCAGTGATGTCACCGGTCTCTAGTGAATGGATAGGCTGCATTCTCAGTGATGTCACCGGTCTCTAGTGAATGGTTAGGCTGCATTCTCAGTGATGTCACCGGTCTGTAGTGAATGTATAGGCTGCATTCTCCAGTGATGTCACTGGTCTCTAGTGAATGGATAGGCTGCATTATCAGTGATGTCACCGCTCTCTAGTGAATGGATAGGTTGCATTCTCAGTGATGTCACCGGTCTGTAGTGAATGGATAGGCTGCATTCTCAGTGATGTCACCGGTCTCTATGGAATGGATAGGTTGCATTCTCAGTGATGTCACCGGTCTCTAGTGAATGGATAGGCTGCATTCTCAGTGATGTCCCCGGTCTCTAGTAAATGGATAGGTTGCATTCTCAGTGATGTCACCGGTCTCTAGTGAATGGATAGGTTGCATTCTCAGTGATGTCACCGGTCTCTAGTGAATGGATAGGCTGCATTCTCCAGTGATGTCACCGGTCTGTAGTGAATGGATAGGCTGCATTCTCAGTGATCTCAACGGTCTGTAGTGAACGGATAGGCTGCATTCTCAGTGATGTCACCGGTCTCTAGTGAATGGATAGGCTGCATTCTCAGTGATGTCAACGGTCTCTAGTGAATGGATAGGCTGCATTCTCAGTAATGTCACCGGTCTGTAGTGAATGGATAGGTTGCATTCTCAGTGACTTCACATGTCCATCCAGAGGAACTATCTTTGGATAATGAATCACACTTTTTGTAAAGCATTATCCTGAAGAACCACCATGAAGGTGTGCATTAGCGGATCGATACCCTGCAATGAATTAGAAAAATCTCCATTTGCAGAGATCTTTTTTTCACAATCCCACTAAAGTCGTTACTCCAGTCTAGACAGAAATATTCCATACACACACATTAACCGGATCATTCTTCATCGTTAGAACCTCATTACACCATGGAACTATGTATTGTTAATGAAGAACAATGACATCTTCCTGAAATACATTCTCAATAACCTGATGAAAGAATGCACGTCAATCAAATGTACAGCAAATACAAATGCAGCTCCAGGAAAGATCTAGAATATTCGGATATACTGCCCCCCACATAAGGAGCGGGGCTGTCCTTGGACATCAAAACCATGCCGTCTTACGTGTCTTTTTTTTTTTTCAATTAACATTTGTATTAAGTATTATAACAATACAAAGATAGCAATAGCAAACAATGCATATAGAAACATATGTGGCATTTACAGAGAGTTTGAGCCCATAATTGCCTATCGAGACTCTAATCTTTGGTAGAGGGCATTATCACATCAATACGTTGTTCTACCTGGGTTATCTCTCACATAATCCATAGTATTTTAAAGTATAAACCACACTTTGAGGAAATACAGCATCATTAAAAGGAAAAAAAAGAAACAATTAGAAGAGAGAGTAGGAAAAAGAGAAAAAAAGAGAAACAGAGATTGCGGTACCATCTTGCGGGCTAGTAGATCAACCCAGGGCGTTTTCCTCCCGGAGGTGCCAAGGCTCCCAAACCCGGTTATGTACATCCAGTTTATCTTGTATTCTGGCCGTCATTCTTTCCATTAATTCCACGTCAGTTATTCTGGCTTGTAAGTCCTCCAAAGAGGGGGGATGGCGACGCTTCCAATGAAAGGCGACAAGACAGCGAGCTGCCGTAATGATGTGTCGGAACAACTTCGTCTGGGGCCTGCGCAGGGCAGGAGGCGACAAGCCCAAGAGAAACGTTTTTGGAGTCAAGGGGACCGCAGTGCTCAGCATCCCCCCCCCCCCCACCTCAACAATTGGTTAACTATCTGCCAGTATGGGTCAATTAACGGACAGGTCCAGTAGATGTGAAACAAAGTGCCCCTGTCCCCAAGACAATGCCAACATGGGTCCAATGTCACTGGATATATAGACTTCAGGACATCCGGTGTCAGGTACCAAAAGTAGAGAATTGTATAGCTGTTCTCCTTATAGAGTGCACACAGAACTTTTGCCAGGTTATGAGTAAGTGGACATGTAGTCTGTGAAACGCGTCAACCAGCCTGTTATCTTGTGGATATGCCTTGTCTGCCTGGTGGCATTTGTATATTTTTGTATTTACAATAAATTACACAGTTATTCAAGTTTCGGAAGTGCGGTCACATCTTTTCTTCTAGAACTTTTGGCAGCCTGAGACCAGATCACCCGCCATGTCTCAATAGGAATCTCTTCCTGCAGGATTTCCTCCCATTTGGCCATGTATCTGTGTTTGCCCAGCGGGGACATAGGATAAGTGTTTAACCACATGCCGACCGGCGTCTGACGGCGACAAAGTGGCTCGATATCGCAAACTGCCGTCATATGACGGCGGCTGCGATATCTCTCACTGTGTTCGGGGGGGGGGCAGGGAGCGGGTAGGGCGGACTTGATCGCCGCCGGCTACCCACGATGCCCCCCCCTGCAGTGAAAGAACGGCGGTCCTTGTAAGTAAACACGGATCTCCGTTCTGTTAGAGGGGGGAAGGGCAGTGATCACAGCCTTCCTGTATATGGAAGCCGTGATCATCCCTTTCCCCCAGCCAGGGCAGTCCCCCCACAGTTAGAACACGCCCAGGGAACACAGTTAACCCTTAGAGCGCCCCCTGCAGTTTAACCCCTTCACTGCCAATGGCATTTACACAGTAATCAGTGCATTTTTATAGCACTGATCGCTGTAGAAGTGCCAATGGTCCCAAAAAAGTGTTGAAATGGTCCGACATGTTCGCCGCAATATCGCAGTACTGCTAAAAATCGCAGATTGCCGCCATTACTAGTAAAAAAAATAAAAATAAATAAAAACCCCAGAAATTAATTCTCTTCATCCATAAACGCGGCAACTTTTGCGCAAACCAATCAATAAACGCTGATTGCGTTTTTTTTTTTTACAAAAAATATGAGGAAGAATGTAAATCGGCCAAAACCGATGGAAAAAATGTTTTTTTATATTTTTTTTTGGATTTGTATTTTAGCAAAAAGTAATAAATGTGGGTTTTTTTGCAAAAGTATTGATCTTCTTTTGTTTATAGCGGCGATCAGAAATGACGCAGCAATGATCAAATACCACCAAAAGAAAGCTCTATTTGTGGGAAAAATGGACACAAATTTTGTTTGGGTACAACGTCGCACGACCGCACAATTGTCAGTTAAAGCGAGGCAGTGCCGTATCGCAAAAACAGCTCTGGTCCTAAAGTGTGAAATCCTTCCGGGGCTGAAGTGGTTAATAACCCATAAATCTCGGAAATTAAGCCCTTACGGGCTGTGCTCTGAACCAGTTGCTCAAAGGGACTTACCTACCCTGTAATAAGAAAAAAGTGAAGCTGCACACGGATGGATCAGCCCAGTAATTGAAATGCCACGCGTTGACGCGTTTCGCCCTCCCATTGGCTTAATTGTAGGGTTACATTGAAGGGCAATACACCGTGTCCATCAAGGCATTTTGATATTTGCCCAAGACTCCATTCCCACTTGTGAAACTTGTCTCATTTATTTTTTTCCCCTCCATTTTCATCAGGTCATCTGGCCAGTAACGCACGTCCTGTATTACAGCGCCCCCACTCTGGATGAAGGAGCACAGGGGGCACCTTTGGACAACAGCACTGTCAGTCTTGGGGGAGAGGAGCATTAGATGTAGCAGCAGATTTCGATACACCAACAAACTCCAGCTCACACTTTCTAATCGGTTACAGCAAACTGTTTTTTTTTTGTCTTTTGGGATAAAGGTTTTACATAAATAAAAACTGATCATTGTAATCTACCCTGATAATGGTCAATTGTTTGTCCTCACACTCTCAATGGATACATTTGCAGGAGAACTTGTTCTGTTGAATAACAACAGACTTACTGGCCAGATCACCAGGTGAAAACAAAAGAAAAAAAGCCTTAAAAAAAAAAGAAAACAAATGCAGCCACCACATCTAACAATCTATAAGCTGCAATGTAATAAACGTTTGCTTTTGAGTTTAGCACTGCTAAAAAACCAAAAACATTTAATGATGTATTAATAATTACAGATTTGCATTAATCATGGCTTTAATATCTGCCTAAAGCTAGAACTCTGTTCAGCCAGGCTTTTGATCTGGGTATTTCTGCCAGACAGCGCAATCAGAGTCTTGAAGGCTACACTTCAAATCGGTAGTGCAGCTTGATTCCAGACCTACCACAGCTTATGGTCTCAATTATAAATAAAACCATTTAAAAACATAAAAGAAAAAAAAAAAAAGACAGATCCCATGCCCAGCTCAGCCCCCCGTGTGCCTGTGTGGAGAACATAAATTACCCGCACAGTGTCATGGGACTGGGAGATTAATGAGTTCATTAAATCATGTCCAAGGGAATATTTATTGCGACTACTTAATAATGCAAACCATTCAAATTGATTCCAGCGTTGTTACTGTCAACAAAAAAAAAAAAACATAAAAAAAAGACATAAAACTGTGGTTTTCTTACTCAAATGCATAGAATAAAATACATATTTATAGTAGAAAAAAGCATGGTATACACATAGATGCCTATAAATATAGAATGCTTTCCTTAAAAATAAAAAGCTGGAGGGGAATTTTTCATCAATATGACTAAAAATGAAGATTCTTGTTGTTTAACCCCTTGCTTGCCAGGCACTTATACCCCCTTCATACCCAGGCCAATTTTCAGGTTTCGGCGCTCACACCTTGAATGACAATTAAGCGGTCATACAACGCTGTACCCAAATTACATTTTTAGTACTTTTTTTCACACAAATAGAGCTTTCTTTTTGGTGGTATTTAATCACTGCTGGGTTTTTTATTTTTTGCTAAAGAAACAAAAAAAGACCGAAAAAAAAAATTTTCAGTTTGTTATAAATTTTTGCAAACAGGTAATTTTTTTTCCTTCATTGATGTACGCTGATGAGGCTGCACTGATGGGCACTGATAGGACAGCACTGATAGGCACTTATCAGGAGGCACTGATGAGGCAGCACTGATAGGTGGCACTGATGGGCAGCACTGATAGGTGGCATTGATGGGCAGCACTGATAGGTGGCACTGATGGGCGGCATTGATGGGCAGCACTGATAGGTGGCATTGATAGGCAGCACTGATAGGTGGCACTTGTGGGCACCGCTTAACAGTACTGTTGGGGCCTGGTGTGTGGTACCGATGTCCCTTGAGCCAGTCATCAGCTTGTTGTTTCTCCTCGCGCTATCAGCGTGAGGGAAAAAAAAAAAAAAAGACGATTACTGGCTGCTGTCTAAACCACGTGATCAGCTGTCATTGGCTGACAGCTGATCATGTGATAAAGGATCGGGGGGGCACGTGTGGGCAGCGCGAGCACTGGATGAAGGTCATGCATGCCCTCCTGGCAATTTAAGCCCGCGCTGTAGCCGCCTTCAAGTGGTTAAAGTGATTCTAAAGGAAATAATTAAAAAAAAAACAAACATATACTTACCTGCTCTGTGTAATGGTTTTGCCCAGATCAGCCCCAATCCTCTTCTTTTTGTGCCCCACGCCGGCAGTCCTGTCTCCCCCCCTCCCACGCTGAGCGCCTTCAATAGCAAGCTTCTAGCTATGGGGGCACATGAGCAGGCTCGCTCCCAAGCCAAGCTCTGTGTGTCCATTCACACAGAGAGGGTTTCTCGGCCCCACCCCCCGCTGGCTGATCATTGGCTCAGCCAATCCTTACTTCACGCCATGGCAATTGGGTTGCACTGAACAGTGTAGATGAATGCAGGCTCAAAACAAGTGCCCCCTACAAGCCCTGTTCCTACCATAACGTTGTGTTAATGAGGGTTGCGGCCCATTACATAAAAATGCAAAGAGCATTCGTATAACACAAGGAGATGTCCGGTATGCCTCATTCACTACCAGCACTTGACGCAGGATGAAAGGGGAGCTGTGAGCCCTTGAAACGTGTTGGAAATATCCTATGACCTGTTGTAAAAACTTTTACTAGACCTAGAACAAACCTGTAGTGATCTCATCCTTTTTTTTATAGTGATTTGACCATTTTCTGGGGATCCTTCGTGGATACGCCAGCTGACAGAGAACTGCCTTTGTGAATTGCACATCAAGTTACTTTTTCATCTATTAGTTGGTTCAGCACTCCACTAATATGTCTTTTTTAGGCCGAGATAATGTTATCAGTCAGCTGTAGGCAGGAGGAAGCATTTCCTCAGTCTCCTCAACCCCAGTGATCAGACTGCAACACTTCAACTTGGTAGCAAGTCATAAGCCAAGAGGCTGTACCAGGGACGATCTGTGTCAGGCAAATGCCACACATGACTATGATCTCAGAGCCAACAGGAAGAAGATGCTGACTGTGGATGATGACTGAACAAGGTTGGCTCCGTCATTCTGTAGAGCAAAGAAGATGAAGGCATGGCAGGGAGAGTACAGTGATATCTGTAGAGGTAATAAAAACCTGGAGATTATAAATCACTTAGCATGCATTTAAACACTAAAACATATATATGATGCTAGATCCACTTATGGGTGGACCTTCACCCACATCTCAGACTCCATGATTTGACTCCTACCCAAGCCTCCACCCCTTACACAACTGAACATTATTTTTGGTGGGGGGGAGGGATTTTTTTTAAAGCAGGTCCTGGCCCAGCACTTCTAGGTTTCTCACCGAGACAAGAATGTCACCCACACCCAAAGCCTCCTGAGATACTGATCTTGCGCAGCCCTGGAGGCTTTGGGCTAATCTCTGCCGCACTGTCCATGTTCCATTGCATGTCATCAGGGGGTCGAAGAACCTGGAAAAAACAAATGGCCTCCTGATGACAACAGAAGAGAAGATGGCAAGAATGACAAACCCCCAAAGCCTCCTGAGATATCGATGTCACACCTCCAAGGGGGCTTCAAGTCAGCCTCCGCTGCACTGTCCATGTGCTACCATGTGTCACGAGGGGGCCAGTTCAAAAAACATGGAGAAGACAACTGGCCTTCTGATAACAGAAGGGACAATGGCAAGAATGACAATCCCCCACCCCCCAAAGCCTCCTGAGATATTGATGTCACGCATCGGGTCAGTCTCCACTGCACTGTGCATGTGCCACCATGTGTCATCAGGGGGCCAGCTCAAAGAACTCAGAAAAGACAACTGGCCTCCTGATGGCATCAGAAGTGACGATGGCAAGAGTGACAACTCCCCCCTTTTGCCAAAGCCTCCAAGGATACTGTGCATCCCAGGAGGATCTTTGGGTCAATCTCCACCATACTGTGCATGTGCCATTGCACCTCATCAGAGAGCTGGTTCAAAGAACCCAGAAAAGACAACCAGTCTCCTAATAACATCTGCAGAGACGATGGTAAGAATGATAACCCCCCCCCCCCCCAAAAGCCTCATAGGATACTGGTGTCACGCATCCAATCTCTGCTGCACTGCGCACGTGCCACCATTTGTCATTAGGGGGCTGACTCAAAGAACCCTAAAAAAAGATAACTGGCAACTCCTGATGACATCAAAAGAGAAAATGGTGGTACATGACCCCAAATACTGAGATGGTGAGGCAGCCAACACTAGACAGCACTGGATTCACTGGGCTGGTCAGTATGCTTTTTTAAGGACAACTCAAATGTCAAAGAAAGAGGGGCAAAAAAATTAAAAGGTAAGCAGCCATGCTATGGAGGCCATGGAAGCTCCAGCATACTTTGCCTGGCCTCACTGTAACTTTTAGTCCTTCAGTAACTGTGAGGCAGCCATCGCTCTAGATTGCTATAAAAAGATCAGTCTATTAAAAGGTCATTCTACTACAAACACAGCCGACCTCAATACATTAATAATGGCAGAGTCAAGTGTGCTTTGATTTATAAAGGACCCCCTTTTCTCCCCACCTATTTGAATTGTCACTAATAAAAGGTTATAGAGCATCAATGTCTGAACTCTACTGCTCTCTCCTATGGAGCTGACCTCAGCATTGTGTTACAGAGCTATTAACAAGCACATCATCCATTACCCATTGTCAGTCCGCTGCTTTATGATGTGCCAATGTATTCCCATACAAAGCATGAATTGCTAATCTCAGGGTCACACGTTCTGACATTGGAACGTCGAAAAGTGGAAAGGGGAGAAGCAAAAAAATAGCAAACAGCGATCGTCGGGAAACACAGAGATTGTATAATGGAAATATCCACCTTTATCAAGGCATCCCAATTTATAGAGACAGTAGTGAATGTCATCATTACAATACTCATTTAAGCAGTAAGGGTTATTTAAAGCAAACCAGTTATTAATGTAAATGTTGTAAAGTATGCCAAGAGTGACTGGATGGCTTAGTAGCCAACAGGCAAAGCCAACTTCTTTAATGTGCAAGTTAAAGTCTACAGTAACCTTTTTACCATGGAGGAACCCTTGAAATATCTTTCCAGGTTCAGGGAACCCCTGCTAATGATTACTATATCAAAGGTTCACAGTGTGATAGTTGCTTAGAAGAATGCTCCTCATATTTGTGGTCATTGGGAAGATTACCCCCTTACAGATAGCTAAAATGATCACTGTTCTTAGTGGATACTCATCTGAGAGGCGCAAATTGCTCTTTGCTCAAGGAATCCCAGCAACCTCTGGGGGAACCCCGGTTGAGAAAGGCTGGTCTAGAGGCTTAGAAAATTCAGTCTGTAAATGGATAGAAAACTGGCTATAAGACCATATTCGGAGTGGTGGTTAAGGATTCTTACTCTGAATGGTCTAAGGTTATTCGTTTTGTACCCCAAGGTTCAATGTTGAGACCCTTGTATTTTAACCACTTTGTAAATGATATAGAGATTGCAATGAAAAGTAACATTTTAGAGTTTGCAGATGACACCAAGCTTTACAGTGGAATAACGTCCATTTGATGTGTCCAATTTACCAGCCAACCTTAATGCACTGTTCAACTGGTCAGCTATGTGGCAGAAGAGGTCTAATGTTGATAAATGTAAAGTTATGCACTTGGGGCTAAAAACATGCATGCATCATACATGCTAGGGGGAGTACAAGCGGAGGAATCAATGGCCAAGAAGGATCTGGGTGTTCTGATTGATCATAGCATTAATAATAGCATGCAATGCCAAGCTGCAGTTTCTAAAGCGAGCAAAAACCTTTCTTGTATGAAGAAAATCCAGAGAGAGAGATATAATTTTGCCCCCCTGTACAAATCATTAGTAAGACCTCATCTGGAATATGCAGTTCAGTTTTGGGCACCAGTTCATAAAAAGGATATCGGGGAGATGGAGAAAGTGCAGAGAAGGGCAACCAAATTGATAAGAGGCATGGAGGAGCTTAGCTATGAGGAAAGATTAGAGGAACTGAATTTATTCTTGAGAATCGGAGATTAAGGGGGGATATGAACAACATGTACAAATACATAAGTGGGGATACTGTCACCATGAATAAAGACATAAGGGGGATATGTTCACCATGTATAAACACACACGGGGGGATAATGGTCATCATGTATAAATACATATATGGTCTGTATAGTGAACTTGGTACAGACAGGTCATCACAGAGGACAAGGGGCCATGCTTTACATCTTGAGGAAGAGAGATTTAAAGGATAAGTTCACCTTTTGTAACATGTTGCATTTTACATCCATATTCAGGGAGTAACATGTTACAAATGCACTGGTCCCTGCACCCTGAGTCCCCATTTTGACAGTGAGAGGGGGATCTTCTCACGGCACCGGCTTTCACAATTTAAAAAAAAGCGACTATGGGGGCTCCATCATCCATTTACAGTGTTCTGTGAATGTGAAAACTACAAGTACCGACAGCCTTAGTTCTCAATGAACTACCAGGGCACTATTGATTGCTCAAGGTGGTTCATTGAAATAACAATGTAAGCAAACCTAGCATCAGATAAGCTGATGGCATGATTTTAAAGGTGACCTTCATTCAAGAAATACACTTTGCCTCTTTTGTTGCTCCTCCATTCCTAATGTAAATAAGTGGACTTTGTTTTTGCCTCTTATATTAAATACTGCCCCCTGGCATCCATTTTCACCTATATAGAAAGCCTTAGGCTGCTCTGAAGAGAGGATCCACTCCATATTAATGGCCATGGAAGCAGACGGTCAACTTCATCTTAATGGCCATAGGGGAAGAGAGGGTCAACTCTGTATTAATGGCTATGGAGGAAGTGGGGGTCAATTCGATATTATTGGCTTAGGTGTGAAAGGTCCGACCCCAAATTAAAGGCCACGGGAGAAGAGAAGCTCAATTCCATAATATTGGCCACGGGGGAAGAGGTCCAACTCCATGTTAATGACCAGGGGGGAAAAGGGGGGAAGAGAGGGTCAACTCCATATTAATGCCCATGGGGGAAGAGAGGCTCGACTCCATATTAATGGCCATGGGGAGAGAGAGTGTCAACTCCACATTAATGACCATGGAGGAAGTGGGGGTCAATTCCATATTAATGGCCATAAGGGACGAAAGGGTCAACCCCAAATCAATGTCCATGAGGAAAGAGAGGGTTAACTCCATAATAATGGACATAGTGAAAGAGAGGCTCAACTCCATATTAATGGCCATAGGGAAAGAGGGTCAACTTCATATTAATGGCCATGGGTGTGAGGGGGCTATCTCCATATTAATGGTCATGGAGATAGAGAGGCTCAACTCCTTAATAAAGGACATAGGGGAAGAGGCTCCACTCCATAATGATGGTCATAAGGAAAGAGAGGCTCAACTCCATATTAATGGTCATGGGGAGAGAGAGGGTCAACTCCACATTAATGACCATGGAGGAAGTGGGGATCAACTCCATATTAATGGCCATAAGGGAAGAAAGGGTCAACCCCAAATCAATGGTCATGAGGAAAGAGAGGGTCAACTCCATAATAATGGACAGTGAAAGAGAGGCTCAACTCCATATTAATGGCCATGGGGAAAGAGGGTCGACTTCATAATAATGGCCATGGAGGAAATGGGGGTCAACTTCATATTAATGGCCATGGGGGAAAGAGGACCAACTCCATATTAATGCCCATGGGGGAAAAGAGGAGCAACTGCATATTAATGGCCATGGGGGGAAAAGAGGATCAATGAATGACCATGAGGGAAGGGCAGGTCAACCCCAAATCAGTGGCCATGGGGAAGAGAGGATCAACTCCATATTAATGGCCATGGAGAAGAGAGGGTCAACTACATATTAATGGCCATGGGGGAAGAGAGGGTCAATTCCATATTAATGGCCATGGAGGAAATGAGGGTCAACTCCATATTAATGGCCATGGAAGAAAAGAGGATCAACTCCAAATGAATGGCCATGGGGGAAGAGAGGATCAACTCCATATTAATGGCCATGGGGGAAGAGAGGAGTAACTCCTTATTAATGGCCATGGGGGAAGAGAGGGTCAACTACATATTAAAGCCCATGGGGAAAGAGAGGGTCAACTCCAAATTAATGGCCATGGGGGAACAGAGGGTCAACCCCAAATGAATGGCCACGGGGAAAGAGAGGGTCAACTCCATATTAATGGCCATGGGGGAAGAGAGGATTAACTCCATATTAATGGCCATGGGGGAAGAGAGGGTCAACTACATATTAATGCCCATGGGGAAAGAGAGGGTCAACTCCAAATTAATGACCATGGGGGAACAGAGGGCCAACCTCAAATCAATGGCCATGGGGAAAGAGAGGGTCAATCCCATATTAATGGCCATGGGGGAAGAAAGGGTCAAGTCCAAATCAATGCCATGGGGGGAAAGTGCATGCTCAGGCAAGCAGAGCATATATGTATGTGGGAACGTTAGTCAACTGACTTGCCTTTAAGCAAATAGATCTTAGTAAGATCATCTTATCAATGTTACAGTACCAACTCTGAATGTGTAGTTACTAAAAATACACTATAGCTTGTTTTTAAGTGTAACAGCTTCAGAGGTAATGAAGCCACACAATATATTGCAACAATACAGCGGGCCATTTATTCCACACAGTTAACCTATAATGTACACGTTCTAGAGCAGAACGTATTATAGCGATCTGTAGGCAGCTCGCACTGCTAAGCTCAGCATTAAACATATAAAGTCATTTCCTTGCAAAGAACGAGGTGATATATCTCTGGAAAGATGTCACAATGTAGGCAGAAGAGAAAAATCTTATTCTGGCAAGTAGGAGAGCCATGAATTCTCTCTCGTTAACCAAGGAACGCTAAGTGCTATAGGGCTTCAAGCTTTAAATAAAGAAAGATAAGTTGATTAATGCTGCTGTAAGACAAAAGAAACACCATACGGAGCAATAATGCTGAAGATGGGAGCGAAATGCATTTAGCATCGAACCGCTGACAAGTTGCTGATCAGGCCTAAGATTTAAGAGCTTAAAAACTTATAACGTTCTTTTTATTGCACAAAAATGCTTACGGGAATGCTGTGTGTCATAAAACATATTTGTGTACATTTTTTTATAATGTAATACAAAGGGACAACTGCACCTTTGATAAGGCATGCCCCCACCCTACTGTGTGCATGCCGCAAGGTCCAATACTTACATGCACCCACTCCAGCGACAGCCACAGTGCAGCAATGCCAGGAGTTGCACAGTTCTTCCAAAACAGCTTTTCTATCCATTCAGTCTAAGGCTTCATGCACATAAAAAAACCCTCTACAGCATAGTGCAGGATGGGAGAGGGAGAAGCAGCACAAGCAGCCAATCAGTTGTGCTCATGTGTGAAAATAAGACATGCTGATAGGAGGAGAGAGCAGAGTGTCAGAGAGATCATTAGACTGATGCTTCTTTTTGTCACTGCTGAGTTTTGGACTGGGGTGGGAAAAGACATGTAAGCTAAAAGAGGGAGGGATGAGGTTGGGTAGCTGGTCCTTAGTAGCAGTGGAGAGATGGCACTGAAGGCAGCACTTGGTAGAGAAGAAGCAGCTATGGAGGGTCATAAAAGAAAGAGAAAGGCACCTCTAAGCGCAAAAGATAAAGTGGTTATAAAGGCAGAAGGTTTTTTATCTGAATGCATTCTATGCATTCAGATAAAAAAACCTTCTGTGTGTAGCAGCCTCCCCAAATTACTTACCCGAGCTCCATCTCTATCCAGCAATGTTCACAAGTGTCTTAGCTGTCCCAGGCACTCCTCCTGATTGGCTGAGACACAGCAGCGGCGCCATTGGCTCCCACTGCTATCAATCAGAATCAGTCAGCTTATCAAGGAAGAGGGGGCGGGGCCAGACCAGGGCTCAGAGTCTGAATGGATACACGGAGCTCTGACTCGGCTCGGGTGCCCCCATAGAGAGCTGCTGGCTGAGGGGTCACTTACCAGAGGGAGGGGCCAGGAGAACAGAAGAGGGAGCCGAGAAGAGGAGGATCGGGCTGCTCTGTGCAAATCCAACTGCACAGAGGAGGTAAGTATAACATGTTTGTTATTAAAAAAAAAAGACTGTACAATAACTTTTAATCCATACCGCAGACCATCAAATGACATCCTGGGCTTTCGGTGAGGATATCTGAATGATGGGTGCAGCTGCAGGCATCATCCAAATATCATTTTTTCAGCCGGCGATTCCCTTCACCATAAGAACAATCATAGCGGCTGTTCAGACGCTCGATCGTTCATACAGGCGGTGGGAGGGGACGTCCCCTCCTCCCGCTGCCCTCTGGTGCTTCTACCGGCTCGCCTGTGCGATGGGTGAGCCAGAGAAGGAATCCACTGGCGGGGAAGATAGCCATAGAGAAATCCGAGGGACAGATGGTCCTCGGCAATCTCTATGACTCTAGGAGGCCCAGGCGCGACGTTATGACATCATGTCCGTGCCCACGGAAGTAAACAATGCTGGGACTCAGCAGGAAAGCCTGAGTTTGTTAATTTTTTTTTTTTTTGATCTTAGGCTTTCCAGCCTGGAGAAGAGATGTGGGGTCTTATAGACCCCACATCTCTCCATAAAGAGGACCTGTCCTACCCTATTCCTATTACAAGGGATGTGTACAATCCTTGTAACAGGAATAAAAGTGATCAAAAAAAGTTTTTAAAGAGAACCTGTAAAAATAAAAAAAAAATAAACAATAACAAAAATAAAATAAATTAAAGCGCCCCTGTCCCTGCATGCTCGCACGCAAAAGCAAACGCACAAGTAAGTTGCGTCCGCATATGAAAAAAATGTTCAAACCACACATGTGAGGTATCACCGCGAACATTAGAGCGAGAGCAATAATTTTAGCACTAGACCTTCTCTGTAAAGCCTCGTACACACGGGACGACGATCGCATTCAACACGTCGTACTCACGACCTTTGTATGCGAAATCAATCGTTTGTGTGCGCACTTTCAACAGTCGAACATACGACGGTCGTACATGGGAGTTGCATGAGCAGACTACAAAACTTGGTCGTACCAACAAGCTCGCATATGACCGTTGTATCGTGTGTAGAGCAGTTGGGTACAACAAGTTGTATTGTGCTAAACACGCATGCGCCAAGTCCACTTCAACTAACATGAAATTAGATGAAGGAGCCCAAGGAGCTACGATACCAGCACTTCCACTTTATACGCTCGTTCACGTCATCCCATTCGGCCGGCCGGCCGGCCGCAAGTTGTATGTACGACCATCGGTGTACGTCAGTATGCTATTTACATTATGCAACATACGATTTGCGACGATCGTACGTACGATCGTCGTCCCGTGTGTACAGGGCATAACTCTCAACAGGTAACCTGTAAAAAACGTTAAAGTGCCGCCTAAGGAGATTTTTTAAGTACCGCCATGGCACAAGTGTGCGCAGGTTTAAAGCGTGACATGTGAGATATCTATTTACAGGCGTAACATCATCTGTCACGTTACACAAAAAATAATTGGGCTAACTTTACTGTTTTATGTTTTTTTTTTTATTCATGAAAGTTTTTTGTTTTTTTTTTAAAACCGTGTTTGAAAAATTGCTGCGCAAATACCGTGTGACATAAAAAGTTGCAATGGCTGCCATTTTATTCTCTAGGGTCTCTGCTAAAAATATATATATATATATATATATTGTTTGGGGGTTCTGAGTAATTTTCCAGCAAAAAAATTATGATTTTACATGTAGGAGAGGAGTGCTGGAATGGAGGTGGTTAATAGATTTATTACACGCACAATGGGATTAAATAAACTTGCAAGAGAGTAAAAAGTCATATAAGGATTATTCCTCATGTGGATCGCTGTATTCCTCGTCTGTCTGGGGGAAGAGAGAGCCGTCCTGCAGCTGTCAGAGGTTCTGGTGGCGTGGATTAGGAGGAGGTGAAGGTGCGATGAGACGGCTCGGGTTCTGGAAGAAGATGGTGGGTGGTAACGCGTTTTCGGAGGATGCACGGCTCCTTCAGCAGACCTCAGGAGCCGTGCATGCTACGAAACACGTTACCGCCCACCACCTTTCTTTAAAGTGGTAGTGAACCCTCCTATCATTTTCAGCTAAGGAAGCTGCCATCTTGGCCTCTTTTTAATCTACAACTGCCATGATGCTGCACATGTGATCAGCTATGACACCAGCCATTGGATGGTTTGACAGTTTGGTTTAGAGCACAACCAATGGGAGTGTTACATTTCTGGCACGTGCCGGAAATGGAACTGGTTTTTAAACTGTTAAATGGGTGGGTTTACTACCGCTTTAACTAAAGTTAAAACCGCCCTATATATTTATTTCAATCTCTGTATTTATCGGTTTGCCTCAAACTCAGCTTTTCAGTTTTACGTTTTCTACACAATGCTTTTCATGGCATTATCTCCCGTCCCAATCTGTGTGGAGCCCACAAGGCCCAATGCTTACCTCTGTCCCCTGTCCAAGAGTCGCACAGTCTTTCTTCTGAAAGCATTCCCTCTGATCCTCTCCCTCCTGCCCACCCATGCTAAGGCCTCATTTAGGCCTATAAGGAGCAGATCTTAAGGTGGCCTCCATCAGTCCTGTGGATTACAGCTCTCCCCATAAGCCCTTGTACGAATATGGGGCGCTATGACATAAAATTCTGGCTTATTTTCGGAACCCATAGAAACAATTGCCCATAGAAATCAGTGTATGTGCGTGGATAGACGCTGGTAAATGCGCGCATGCGTATGAACGTACATCCCTGGAAGCCTCTGTGTCTAGGGGGTGGGACCTGTATGCATGCATATACCAGTGTATTCAAACACAGCTGTGTACTGCCATGGATTTCTATGGGCGGCTGTATGCAGCACCTGTGGATCTGGTGTGGGGAAAAATGAGGCCTTATGGTGAAGCTGTGATCCACAGGACTGCTGGAGGACGCCATGAGAACTGTTCCTAATAAGAATAAATGGGGCAGGAGGAAGAGGAGCGGGGAAACACTGTCAGCAGAAAGGCTATGCAACTTCTGGTACAGTGAAGATCACTGGACCAGGGACAGAGGTAAGACCATATGGGCTCACAAGAAGGGGGGGGGGTGATAATGTAAAGCCCTGCAGTGGTAAAATGCTCCAGGCAGCTCCCTCGATCCATGCAACCGGCCCACCAAAGCCTCCTCTGTAAGCTGTTCCCAGCTAATGCAGCATCACCACACTGATGAAGCTGTCACTCTGCTCTCACCTCCTGTCAACAAGCTCCCAGTGTTAGAATGAAAGCACCGTGCAATGCTGCAGACCTTATTGAGCTCAGAATCCTACCCCACTTTCAAAGACTGAGCCCCCCCACTGTGATAATTAAAGTCAGTTTTGGATACTTATACTAGATGCATTTAAATGCCGTTTAATGATTATTTTATTTGTAGCCAGGTGCTGGCTAAATTGCCTGTGTCATTGTGGGACATTCTCCAATATCAGATGCAGTGAGTCTGTTTCCCTCTAGTGCTCAGTGCTGTATTGTCACCTCCTGAATGCAGAGCAAGTGAGATCCCAGAAGAGAGTGAAGGATCTTAGGAAATGTAGTCCGAGGGCGCAAGTGTACACTGGAGCCAGACTGCTGTGGACTACAACTTCTGTTTGGCTGCGAGAGAGAGCAGAATGCTGGGAGAGAATATATATATATATATATATATATATATATATATATATATATATTGGCTAGTCTGGGGAGGAGTCATTCTATTGGGACCATGGCCTTCAGCTGGGAGAAGGGACTAGGATGCTCGCATGGGGCACCTCGGCATAGTCCTGCCTGTTGTTGGTCGAGTGACCGTCAAGGATCACTCTCATCATCGGCACAGATACCACTGAATCCCAGCGTAGCAAGGTGTGTGGTCAGGCACCCTTCGCTGGTGATAGATTCTACTGAGGCCTATCCTGGGACTTCCTATTCCCTTGAGCCTGGTATCATCAGGATTGCTAAATGGGCCATTCTCCTTCCCTTTTTTTATACCTGTGGTCATAGGCTCTACCAACGTTTACTGGTTGCTCCTATTAATCTTACTGCAACACTATATGCATTCCATACCTGTTTATGTGTGTTGAGAGTGAGTGAGTTTAATACTAAAATAATGTTTGCCATAAGCCATTCTTGTTCTGTCTGCTTGATAAAATGTAAGTAAAATATACTTGGTTACTCTGTCGCAGGCGGGTGTCTGTGTAATTGCATTGTTATTTTGAAATACACTATATTGTCAAAAGTATTGCCTGCCTTTACACGCACATGAACTTTAATGGCATCCCAGTCTTAGTCTGTAGGGTTCAATATTGAGTTGGCCCACCCTTTGCAGCTATAACAGCTTCACCTCTTCTGGGATCTCCACTTCGACAATATCGACGTTTCCCACCCGGTTGAGTTATAACTTGGGATGTCTGATTCTGACCCTACGGTAATTTCAAGTACACGCACATTTCCGTCCGTTATGAAAACTGTTATATCACATAAAGTTTTATTGTTACGTTAATGTGTCTGTGGGCGGACGCTGTCTCATTGGTTCATATAAAATGAATGTAAAATAGTTCGTCTGTCTTGTTCTTACCGAATACCGTTTGTAATAAAATCATAATTTGAGTGAGTGAGAGTTGTGTGTATTTGTCCATACCTTACGTATATCACAACGTCATTCTAATTATCCTCGTTGG
>BLSH010192566.1:264086-276339 GCA_018402905.1 Glandirana rugosa | reverse complement strand
TCTGTGTGTAGCAACCCCCCAGCACCCCCCTAATTACTTACCTGAGCCCCTTCTCTCTCCAGCGATGTCCACAAGTGTCTTAGCTGTCCAGGACACTCCTCCTGATTGGCTAAGACACAGCAGTGGCGCCATTGGCTCCTGTGGCTGTCAAAGTCAGTCAGCCAATCAGGGGAGAGAGGGGGCGTGGTCGGGTTGGGGCTCCGTGTCTGAATGAATAACACAAAGCTCTGACTCGGCTCGGATGCCCCCCCATAGAAAGCTGATGGCTGAGGGGGCACTCGACAGGAGGGAGGGGCCAGGAACACAGAAGAGGGACCTGAGAAGAGGAGGATCCGGGCTGCACTGTGCAAAACCGACTGCACATAAGAGGTAAGTATAACATGTTTATTAATTTAAGAAAAAAAAAAAAAGAGCCTTTACAATCACTGATACTGCTTTAAATCTGACCTCAGGCCTTCCTTATGGGCTTGCTCAGTTAGACGGACTATGTACAGCACCCTGCTGGCCCCTCCCAGCAGCCATGATCTGCCTGCATTGTATAAAGGAGAACAGAGACTCTGTGATGATGTCACTGGGACTAAAATAAGGTATGCAAAGAAAACAGCAACTTTTTCTTAGAAAATGTTCTCATTGATGGGGGGGGGACCAAGGAAGCCAAAATAGAAGAAGCGGAAACTTCAGCATTAACCTTTCCCCACCCAACCCCCAGGGACCTTCAACTGGGTCTTTACACCAAGGTGGCAGGAAGGACTGGCCGATCACATGACCACTGTGATTGCCTGGTAGGGAGGCAGACCTAGCAGCTCCTCATAATTACCAGATACCGGGAGCTGTCTAACGTCACAGTGCTGTGATTGCACAGTGTGCATGCTGTATACACAGAAACCTCGGCCATCCAGAAACGCATAAGTGCGGCATGTGGTCGGTAAAGCCTACCCTCTGCGATCACACATATGTGTTACATGGGTGGAAAGAATTTAAGGTGTGGTGTTGTACAGCATCCCACACAGGGGCATAATTATGCTGGAATAAAAAAGGGACCTTTCCAAACTTGAAGCCTACTATTGCCTTTAATAACTACGTAAGCTGTATTGTTAACAGTATGGGAACCCTTTATCTCAATACTTGTTCAGCTACCTTTAGCCATATAGGGACATGTGACGTTCAGGAGTATGGGGAGAGTATACGTATTACTACAAATCTTCAGGCAGATAAACAGTCCTTATATATATGCACACTATCAGCATATTTAGCCACTGGACCAGAGATACCCATTGAGACAGCCTTTCTCAGCCTTTTTACCCTAGAGCAGTGGTCTCCAAACTTCAGCCCTCGTTTGCCTTTATCTGGCCCTTGAGGCAATATTCCTGCCACGAACACCAACAATGGGGCACTATGCCTTCTACTGACACCAACAATGTGGCACTATGCCTTCTACTGACACCAACAATGGGGCACTATGCCTTCTACTGGCACCAATGATGGGGCATAATTCCTTCCACTGACAACAAAATTGGAGCATTATTCCTCCCACTGACACCCATTACTATTTCCCCTAATACCAAAGATCTAACATTGTTTACTCCCGTTGGCCACAGTCTGGCTCCCCTAAAGTCTGAAGGACAGTAAACTGGCCCTTTCTTTAGAAAGTTTGGAGGCCACTGCCCTAGAGGAATCCTTGAAACAATTATCAGGTCTTGGTGATCCCCTGCTAAAACCAATTCACTTGTGGTCAGAGAGAAAAATGGCCCTCACATTGGTAGTCAATGGGACTTACTACATTGGCGGTCAGTCGAAGAATGCTTCTTACATTGGTGATCAGTGGGAAGAATGCTTCTTACATTGGTGGTCAGTGGGAATAATGCCCCTTACACATTGGTGGTCAGTGGGCAGAATGCTCCTTACATTGGTGATCAGTGGGCAGAATGCTCCTTACATTGGAGGTCAGTAAGAAGAATGCTCCTTACATTGTTGGTCAGTGGGCAGAATGCTCCTTACATTGGAGGTCAGTGGGAAGGATGCTCCCTTCATTGTTTGTCAGTGGGAAGAATGGTCCTTACATTGGAGGTCAGTGGGAATAATGCCCCTTACATTGGTGGTCAGTGGGCAGAATGCTCCTTACATTGGTGATTAGTGGGAAGAATGCTCCTTACATTGGTGGTCAGTGGGCAGAATGCTCCTTACATTGGTGGTCAGTGGGCAGAATGCTCCTTACATTGGAGGTCAGTGGGAAGAATGCTCCCTTCATTGTTGGTCAGTGGGAAGAATGGTCCTTACATTGTTGGTCAGTGGGAAGAATGCTCCTTACATTGGTGATCAGTGGGCAGAATGCTCCTTACATTTGAGGTCAGTGGAAGAATGCTCCCTTCATTGTTGGTCAGTGGGAAGAATGGTTCTTACATTGGTGGTCAGTGGGAATAGTGCCCCTTACATTGGTGATCAGTGGGAAGAATGCTCCTTACATTGGTGATCAGTGGGAAGAATGCCCTTTACATTGGTGATCAGTGGGAAAAATGCCCCTAACATTGGTGGTCAGTGGGCAGAATGCTCCTTACATTGGAGATCCGTGGGAAGAATTCTCCTTACATTGTAGGTCAGTGGGGAGAATTCTGCTTACATTGGTGATCAGTGGGGAGAATGGTCCTTACATTTGTGGTCCGTGGGAAGAATGCTCCTTACATTGGTGATCAGTGGGAAGAATTCTCCTTACATTGGTGATCAGTGGGAAGAATGCACTTTACACTGGTGGTCAGTGGGAAGAATGCACTTTACATTGGTGATCAGTGGGAAGAATGCTCCTTACATTGGTGATCAGTGGGAAGAATGCTCTTTACATTGGTGATCAGTGGGAAGAATGCTCCTTACAATAGTGGTCAGTAGGAGGAATGCATATTTTAATAGTAGTGATCAGAATTGCACCCTTCCAGACAGCTAAAAAGATCATAGGTGTGATGTACTGGTTCTGCCAAATAGTGTTGACCTCAGAACTATGTAGGCACTGTCAGATGGGAGGTCAATAGGCCATAGCTCAAGGAACCCCGAGCAACCTCTGGAGGAACCCTGGCTAAGAATGGTTGCCTTAAGGGAAAAAGTAAGATGTGAAAAGCTATCAGCCTACTCCTCTTTGTTTGGTCTAAATGCAGATCACATGTTGCTGCGGGTGTGTACAGTTTTATTTGTTGTGCACTGCGACACCGCATTGGATTATAAAACAAAAAAACAAACAAAAATTTAAGTAAGGGGTAAATCTGCTGCAACCATGTTTAAGAAAAACCATCTCTGAGAAAACGGTGGTGCCGAAATGATCATTACAGTCTAAGCTGAGCTTCATCTTTCCTCTATAAGAATGGCTCTGTGACGTTCTGAAGGAGCGTGGAGTCTACTCCTCACAGTCCATCATGCCGCCGCAGGCATTAACCGCAGTCAGGCAGGCTTTTATTTTAATGTTACTTTTGTAGACTGTAAGCAATAATTCAATCACCTCGGCAGAGTTTCGTCCATGATATACAACAGCCATGAGGAGACAGTAAAGTATGACTGCGCTGAATGATACTCTATCTATCCACTTTGATCCTACACGTTCAGCTGCTCAGCTTGCCTAAATTTCCAGGGATAAACAATGCTTGGAAACTGGAGTCCGGGCCCAGAGCCTGGCTTGGGGAAACAGAAGCCTTAAAGAGAACCTGTCACCTATATTTATGGATGTATTTAAAAAAATTCCAATGATATTAATCTAATGAATGTACATTTGCTCTGAGTGAATGCGGGCAAAATAGAACACTCTTAGGCTATTTCCATTCCAGGTTGAATGTTCTTCATTTAATAAAGTGGTTGTGAACCACTGAAATGATAAATGAACAGAGCATATACCTATATAGTGTGTAGTTGCCTCAATCCTAGTTTGATTTCTGTCTGCTCTCCCATTCCTCTGCTGTCAGCATGAGTCCTTTCTGACAGTCTATTGTCAGGGGTCTCCAAACTTTATAAGAAAGGGCCAGTTTATTGTCCTTCAGACTTTAGGAGGGCCGGACTGGGTCCAGTGGGAGTAAACAATGCCTGATCTTTGGTATCTGGGGTAAAATAGATGGTGTCAGTGGAAGTTGGAGGCCGCGATGTGATTGGACGGAGCCGCAGACCCAGAAGAAGCATGATGCCGGTCACAGCGGTGTGCCGAGACCGCTGCAACAGCTTCATTCCAAGGTAAGTATTTCGCTGCATACTAGCTCATTATGCCTTTGCTTTGCAGGTTTTTTTGTTTGTTTTTTTTTTTTGGGGGGGGGGGCGACTTTACAACCACTTTAATCTCAGTATAAATACAGCTGTTCTGTGCAGCCCTCAGAGGTTTGTTAGAGAACCTTAGTGAACAAAAAGCATCATGAAGGCCAAGGAACACACCAGGCAGGTCAGGGATAAAGTTGTGGGGAAGGTTAAAGCAGGGTTAGGTTATGAAAACTATCGCAAGCTTTGAACATCTCACGGAGCTCTGTTCAATGCATTGGAAAATGGAAAGAGTATGGCCCAACTGCAAACCTACCAAGTCATGGCCGTCCACCTAAACAAGCAGCGCTGTCCTCCTCTGAGCGAAATGCTCACTGGGCTTTCACTCTCTGGCACAGCCACCTTGTATGTGGGAGCTGGCTTCCTGAAGTTCCACAGCCGCCTCCCCAATGTGCATGCGCAGCAATGATATGGGATGGGTCCTATAGCCTCCTGGGACGTGTCCAAGGAGGTTGCAGTTGGGGGAGGAGGGAGGGCCAAACTGATGTAATTCTCAAATTAGGTGAATATTGCAGAAGTAGGAGCAAGTATCTACCAAAAAATAAATAAATAAATGTACCCACTACCAGGGAACAACAAAAATTGTTAAGGGAAGAAGGGAGACGTTTAAGTGAAAGTGGGCATTAAAGTGTAAGTTCATCTTTTCCCAAAAAATGAATAGGTGAACAAACTACACCCTAATGACCCCAAGCCCCCTTTCCTTAGGAACACCAGGACAGATCGGAGCAATTCCAATTGTTGAGGCAGTCACATGCCAGAACCGACCAATCAGAATCACTCTGATCAGTCCCAGCATCCTTAAAAAAGAAGGGGAAGAAGATGGCAGCTATCAAGGCTGTTGCACTGACTGCGAGGGCAGTGAAAGCTAATCACCCACTGAGGTAAGCGCAGTGGGGACTGGGAGGGTGTAGCATGTTATTTCACCTTTCATTTTTTTGGGAAATGTTTAAAATATATATATATATTTTTTTTTTTTTAAATCAGGAAGACAGTTTATTGAGAAATCAACAAACCAAAGAAAAACAAACTTGCAGAGATCCATACAGAATGTCAAAGGTTACTAAACCCAGGACTCTGCATTCACTATATCTGGTCTCCCACAGTACACAGAACATGGAAATGCAATTATTTTAGTAAATATAAATTGCTAAATACCTTTTCTCATCAGCAGTATATAGCAGTCTTGTGACTTCTATCAGTATCCAGGTGGAGCACTGGTTAAAACTTATAGGAGGAGTTTTCATTCTGCTCTGACTGTCTTATGAGGCTGCAGGACCCCTGACCCTCTGTCTGGACAGTGCGGATTGGCCTTGTGCTGACCACATGAACCCTCCCAAAAAAAAAACTCTCAAGCAATACACACCAAACTGAGCACGTGCAGAGTGACTCCAGAGGCTCTGCTTATCAGGAGATGGATTGGGGACTGTGGAAGAAGGGGAGGGTCAGAGAAGACAGGATCAAACAGCTTTTTTACACAATGCAGAGGATTAACCCCTTAGGTTCCACAGTGAGTATAACAAGCACAGACTGATTTTCCTGTTATGGGTTTTGTAACTCTTTCAGAACAGAAAGTAATGACATAGTAATGCCATCACAATATTTTTTAAATATTTAAAGGGGTTGTAAGTCTCATGGTTTTCACCTTAGTGCATTCTATGCATTAACCACTTGCCGACCGTCAATCGGCAATTGACGGCGGCAAAGTGGCTCTGTAACGCGGATCGCCGTCATATGACGGCGGCCGCGTGATCGTGCCTAGTGAGCGCGCGCGCGCCGCCGGAGGCGCGCCCGCACGCTCACTGTGTCCGGGGAGGGCCGGGGAGCGGGTGCGGCGGCTTCGATTGCCGCCGGCTACCCGCGATGGCCCCCCCGGAGCGAAGGAGCGGAGGTCCGTGTGAGTAAACACGGACCTCCGCTCTGTGAAGGGGAAGGGCTGTGATCACAGCCTTCCTGTACATGAAGGCTGTGACCACTTCCCTTCCCCAGCTAGGGCAGTCCCCCCACAGTTAGAACACGCCCAGGGAACATAGTTAACCCTTAGAGCGCCCCCTGCAGGTTAACCCCTTCACTGCCAATGGCATTTACAAAGTAATCAGTGCATTTTTATAGCACTGATCCCTGTATAAATGCCAATGGTCCCAAAAAAGTGTCAAAATGGTCCGACATGTCCGCCGCAATATCGCAGTACCGCAAAAAATCGCAGATCGCCACCATTATTAGTAAAAAATTAAAAAAAAATAAAAACCCCAAAAATGAATTCTCATCATCCGTAAACAGATTGCGCAAACCAATCAATAAACGCCGATTGCGATTTTTTTTTTATCGCAAATATGTGGAAGAATATAAATCGGCCAAAAACGGTGAAAAAAAATGTTTTTTTATATTTTTTTTTTTGGATTTGTATTTTAGCAAAAAGTAAGAAATTTGGGGTTTTTTTTGCAAAATTGTCGCTCTTCTTTTGTTTATAGCGGCGATCAGAAATGACGCAGAGGGGATCAAATACCACCAAAACAAAGCTCTATTTGTGGGAAAAAAAGGACGCAAATTTCGTTTGGGTACAACGTCGCACGACCGCGCAATTGTCAGTTAAAGCGACGCAGCGCCGAATCGCAAAAAGGGCTCCGGTCCTAAAGCTGGAACGCGCAATTGTCAGTTAAAGCGACGCAGCGCCGAATCGCAAAAAGGGCTCCGGTCCTAAAGCTGGAAATCCTTCCGGTCCTTAAGTGGTTAAGGTGAAAAACATTTTTTCTGCAGCGCACCCCCCCCCCCCAGAGCCCCCCGTTTACTTACCTGAGTTTACCTGAGCCAGATCCGTTCCAGTGCCGAGCATGAGCCCAGCGGCCATTGGCTCCAGCTGCTGTCAATCAAATCCAGTGACACTGGAGCGGGGGGGCAGGGCCGAGTCCAGCTGTCTGTATCAATGGACGCAGCAGTGGAACTCGGGTGCCCCCAGGGGGAGCGGCTCTCCAAGGGGGCACCCGATGCAGGGGAGAAGCCGGAGGTGCCGCTGGGGCACCCCAGAAGAGGAGGATCAGGGCTGCTCTGTGCAAAACCCATTGCACAGAGTAGGTAAGCATAACATGTTTGTTATTTTAATTTTTAAAAACTGGAACCTTTACAATCACACTTTAAAAAAAGTTTACTACAGGGGAGTACACTGGTATACATAACCCTGTGCTTGCAAAGCATGCTTGGAATTCTAATGAAGTCTAGCAGTGTCTTTTTACATCCTCTAGTCTCTAACTCACTCAGGTCAGCAGCTGCTCTCCAAATGCCGAATATGAAACATTCATAGCCAATATTTGATATTTATCTGATTGCAAAGAAGGTTTTATGGGTGCTGAGTGTAATATGAAAAGAAAAAAATAAATAAAAGTCTTTGAAAAGTTTCTATGTGGCTGCGGCGGAAGTGTTAAGAAATGTGTCGCCTGCATTGCCTGAAGCATTTTATTTATTTATTTATGAAATGTCTGGCACATATACAGGGAAGACATACAGTTCTTCACCCATCTCCGAGGACACGGATCTGGGTTTGGGCGCCAGGCAGACAAGCTCTTCCCACATGCCAGCCTAACGCGTCCAGGAACCTGCCAGGTTGGGGTGGCGGGAAGGGTTAACGGCTGCCATGGCAGCGGTCTCCAAGAACAGAATTACCATTTATCACAGCGCTCCGGCTCTGGCAGTTGGCAGCGTGGTTATAAATAGACCCATTAACAGCCTGCAATGAATCTTTAAACAGCACAACATGGGACAAGCGGAGGCTAAAAATAGCTCTGCGCCAAGAGGGGAGCGGCTGTCCTCAGGAGCACCTTTCGCCTTTTGCACGGTTCCAGAATCCTCCTTCTATGTTATGTAAATCCTCTATGTTATGTAAATTACCAGAGCTTTATCTATAGCACAAAAGTCATGTACAATGGTTTCATTTTAACCACTTGGGTCCCGGGGCCCTTTTTCGCCTTAAATCCCCTCGAGTCCCAGAGCACTTTTTTTTTTTTATCTTTACGGCGTTGCCCGGGTTCTGCCCATTATACCTCTTTTAGGTTTTGTAGTCTGCCCTAAGGCTCCATATACGTTTTATTTATTATTATCATAATTATACAGGATTTATAGAGCGCCAACAATTTGCTCAGCACTTTACAACATGAGGGCAGACATTACAGTTACAATGCAATTCAATACAGGAGATATCAAAGGGCTCTGCTCTTTAGAGCTTACAATCTAAAAGGGTGGGTCAAATGATACAAAAGGCAATAACTGTGGGGGATGAACTGAGGGAGATAGTATAAATACAGTTAGGTGGAGGCAAGATAGAGAAGGGTTTTCAGAGATCGCCTAAAAGTCGTCATACTAGGACAGTGATGGCGAACATTGGCACCCCACATGTTTTGGAACTACATTTCCCATGATGCTCAACTACACTGCAGAGTGTAAGAGCATCATGGGAAATGTAGTTCCAAAACATCTGGGGTGCCAAGGTTTACCATCACTGGACTTGGAGATAGCCGAACACATTGGGGTAGGGAGTTCCAGATAATGGGGAGGCTCAGGAAAAGTGCTGAAGATGAGCATGGGAGGAGGTGACAAGGGAGCTAGAGAGCAGGAGGTCTTGGGAGGAACAAAGAATGATTTGCTTGGTGTGTTTCATCATCTATCCCAACGTATCAAACATGTTTTATAGTCTACCCCAACCTATCATACATGCTTTATAGTCTACCCCAACCTATCATACATGTTTTATAGTCTACCCCAATGTATCATACATGTTTTATAGTCCACCCCAATGTATTATACATGTTTTATAGTCTACCCCAATGTATCATACATGTTTTATAGTCTACCCCAACCTATCATACATGTTTTATAGTCTACCCCAACGTATCATACATGTTTTATAGTCTACCCCAATGTATCATACATGTTTTATAGTCTACCCCAATGTATCATACATGTTTTATAGTCTACCCCAATGTATCATACATGTTTTATAGTCTACCCCAACATATCATACATGTTTTATAGTCCACCCCAATGTATTATACATGTTTTATAGTCTACCCCAATGTATCATACATGTTTTATAGTCTACCCCAACCTATCATACATGTTTTATAGTCTACCCCAACGTATCATACATGTTTTATAGTCTACCCCAATGTATCATACATGTTTTATAGTCTACCCCAATGTATCATACATGTTTTACAGTCTACCCCAACGTATCATACATGTTTTATAGTCTACCCCAATGTATCATACATGTTTTATAGTCTACCCCAATGTATCATACATGTTTTATAGTCTACCCCAACGTATCATACATGTTTTATAGTCTACCCCAATGTATCATACATGTTTTACAGTCTACCCCAACGTATCATACATGTTTTATAGTCTACCCCAATGTATCATACATGTTTTATAGTCTACTCCCACGTATCATACATGTATTATAGTCTACTCCAACATATCATACATGTTTTATAGTCTACCTCAACATATCATGCATGTTTTATAGTCTACCTCAAAGTATCATACATGCTTTATAGTCTACCCCAAGGTATCATGCATGTTTTATAGTCTACCTCAACGTATCATACATGTTTTATAGTCTACTCCCACGTATCATACATGTATTATAGTCTACTCCAACATATCATACATGTTTTATAGTCTACCTCACTGTATCATACATGTTTTATAGTCTACCTCAACATATCATGCATGTTTTATAGTCTACCTCAAAGTATCATACATGCTTTATAGTCTACCCCAAGGTATCATGCATGTTTTATAGTCTACCCCAATGTATCATACATGTTTTATAGTCTACCTCAACGTATCATACATGGTTTATCGTGTATCCCAACGTATCATACATGTTTTATAGTCTACCCCAATGTATCATACATGTTTTATAGTCTACCCCAATGTATCATACATGTTTTATAGTCTACCCCAATGTATCATACATGTTTTATAGTCTACCCCAACGTATTAAACATGTTTTATAGTCTACCCCAATGTATTATACATGTTTTATAGTCTACCCCAACGTATCATACATGTTTTATAGTCTACCCCAACGTATCATGCATGTTTTATAGTCTGCCCCAAAGTATAATACATGTTTTATAGTCTACCCCAATGTATGATACATGTTTTACAGTCTACTCCCACGTATCATACATGTATTATAGTCTACTCCAACATATCATACATGTTTTATAGTCTACCTCAACGTATCATACATGTTTTATAGTCTACCTCAACGTATCATACATGTTTTATAGTCTACTCTAACCTATCATACATGTTTTATAGTTTGTCCCAAGGTATCATACATGTTTTATAGTCTACTCTAACCTATCATACGTTTTATAGTCTGTCCCAAGGTATCATACATGTATTATAGTCTACTCCAACATATCATACATGTTTTATAGTCTACCTCAAAGTATCATACATGTTTTATAGTCTACCTCAAAGTATCATACATGTTTTATAGTCTACCTCAACGTATCATACATGTTTTATAGTCTACTCTAACCTATCATACATGTTTTATAGTCTGCCTCAAAGTATAATACATGCTTTATAGTCTACCCCAACATATCATACATGTTTTATAGTCTACTCCAACGTATTATACATGTTTTATAGTCTACTCCAATGTATCATACATGTTTTATAGTCTACCTCAACGTATCATACATGGTTTATCGTGTATCCCAACATATCATACATGTTTTATAGTCTACCCCGACGTATCATACAATCCCAATTCCAAAAAAGTTGGGGGCGCTGTGTAAAATCTACATAAAATGCAGAATGCAATGATTTACAATTCTCATAAACCCATATTTTATTCACAATAGAAAATGTAAAACATATCAAATGTTTAAATAGAAAAAATGTGCACTTTTAAGGGGAAAAAAAGGTAATTTTGCAATTGATGGCAGCAACCCACCAAAAAAAAAGTTGGGCCAGGGCAACTAAAAGCTGGCAAATTAAGTGGGCGCTGTGTAAAATCTACATAAAACAGAATGCAATGATTTGCGAATCTCATATTTTATTCACAATAGAACATATAAAACATATTGAATGTCTAAATTGAAAAAATGTGCTATTTTAAGGAGAAAAAAAAAAGGTAATTCTGAAATTGATGGAAGCAAGACGTCAAAAAAAGAGTTGGGACAGGGCAACAAAAAGCTGGCAAATTAAGTGGTACTAACAAAGAGCTGGAAGGACATTTTGCGGCTCATTCGATTAATTGGCAACAGGTCAGTAGCATGATTGGGTATAAAAAGAGCATCTTAGAGAGTCAAAGTGTCTCAGAAGTAAAGATGGGCTGAGGTTTACCAATCTGTGAAAAGCTGTGTGTAGAAACTGTCCAACAATTTCAGAATAATGTTCCTCGAAGTTAAAATTTTAAAGACTTTCAATACATCATGAACCGCAGTACATACTATAATAGCAAAAGATTCTGAGAATCTGGAGAAATCTCCGTGCAAAGAACAAGGCCGAAATGCAATATTAGATGCCCATGATCTTCGGGCCCTCAGATGGCACTGCATTAAAAACAAGCATGATTGTGTAATGGACATCAATGCATGGACTCTGTGAACACAGCTCATTGTGTCATCAAAAAATACAAGGTAAAGTACATGCAAAGAAGAAGCCATATCTGAACATGATCCAGAAACACCGCTGTCTTCTCTGGGTCAAAGCTCATTGAAAATGGTCTGTTGCAAAGTGGAAAACTGTTCTGTGGTCAGATAAATTGAAATTTGACATTCTATTTTGGCTAGTATGGACGCTGCGTCCTCTGGACTAAGGAGGCGAGGGACCTTCTGGCTTGTTATCAGCCCTCAGTTCAAAAGCCAGCATCTTTGATGATATTGGGGGGGCATTAATGTATATGGAATTGGCAGCTTACACATCTGGAAAGGTACCATCAATGCTGAAAGATATATTC
>BLSH010192566.1:244051-264076 GCA_018402905.1 Glandirana rugosa | reverse complement strand
AATCTGGAGAAATCTCCGTGCAAAGAACAAGGCCGAAATGCAATATTAGATGCCCATGATCTTCGGGCCCTCAGATGGCACTGCATTAAAAACAAGCATGATTGTGTAATGGACATCAATGCATGGACTCTGTGAACACAGCTCATTGTGTCATCAAAAAATACAAGGTAAAGTACATGCAAAGAAGAAGCCATATCTGAACATGATCCAGAAACACCGCTGTCTTCTCTGGGTCAAAGCTCATTGAAAATGGTCTGTTGCAAAGTGGAAAACTGTTCTGTGGTCAGATAAATTGAAATTTGACATTCTATTTTGGCTAGTATGGACGCTGCGTCCTCTGGACTAAGGAGGCGAGGGACCTTCTGGCTTGTTATCAGCCCTCAGTTCAAAAGCCAGCATCTTTGATGATATTGGGGGGGGGGGGCATTATTGTGTATGGAATTGGCAGCATACAAATCTGGAAAGGTACCATCAATGCTGAAAGATATATTCAAGTCTTAGAGCAGAATATGCTCCCATCCAGACATCGTCTTTTCCAGGGAAGGCCTTGCATATTTCAGCAGGACTAAACCGCATACTGCAACTATGACAACAGCATGGCTTCCTAGTAGAAGAGTCCAGGGGATAAACTGGCCTGCCTGCAGTCCAGACCTTTCACCAATTGAAAATATTTGGCACATCTTCAAAACGAAAAATCGGACAAAGACGACCCAGGAATGTTGAGCAATTAGAATCCTCTATCAGGCAAGAATGGGACAACATTCCTCTCCCAAAACTCCAGCAACTGCTCTCCTCAGTTCCCAGACATTTACAGAGTGTTGGTAAATGAAAAATGGATGCTACAACATGGCCCTACGCCAACTATTTTGAGACATGTTGCCACCATCAATTGCAAAATGACTTTTTTTTTCTTAAAGTGGAACATTTTCTCAGTTTAAACATTTTATATGTTTTCTATTATCCATTGTGAATAAGATGTGGGTTTATGAGATTTGCAAATCATTACATTCTATTTGTATATGCATGTAAAGGCGGTCTTCTCCCAAGCTGACATCACTTCCGCCCTATACCCACGTGTGCGCGCCAAGCTGTTTTACAGGGGTCCCGGAAGTTCCTACATCCTCTCCAGCCCTGTGAGCACCGCAAGTGGCCACGGTCTTCCATCGTTGGTGGACATTATGATTGTGCAGATTTGGACTTGACATATTACAGATATGTACTTTTAACATGCGAGTTGTTAAAACATTATTTAATAAACTGTTTGCCCATTGCTGCACAGCGCTTCCCTGTCTTTCTATACTAGATTCACACAGGAGCACCGCATTCCTGTTCCAATCACATGCAATTCTTTGTAGTTTCATTTGAGCCAATTCTTCTTGCAAAGGTATCAGTTTTGAGTAACGCAGCATTTGCACGAGTACTCGTCAAAATACTCGGTATGGGCACCAATATCGGTGCAACCCTTGATATCACCCTCATAGACAGTTGTCACTTAAACGGGTGTCCCCATTGGTAGATATCCCCTCGTCTCCTGTTCTGATGACAACTCATGTTGGGCTTCACACCACCTCCATTTCTGTGACAATATCACCAGGAGAAATGGCAAGGATAAATCTATCCAACGTATAGTTATACAGCACTAAAAACATGACAGGGGTTCTAGCGCTTACCTTCTCTATCCAGAGTAAAAAAAAAATACCATAAAGCATTTATCTCAACCAACTTCTTACCTTGATGTGGCTGAAATCACTGGTCTTGTTGCTCTCCGGTGGGTTAATCGGTTTGGTTTCGGCCCTGGGTTTGACAATATGTCGGAAAGGACTGGAGACTGGTAGTCCGCTGACGCTGATGCCATCTGAGAAAATAGATACGTAAATTATTTTACTTGACTGAATCAACGAGACTGTGGGTCCCAAAGCTCTGTCCAGCATCATTCAACCTGGAACCCTAAGGACTTACAGTCAGTGTAAGGCATCATGGACCTGGTCTCTTAAGGGAAGTTACCATGGTGCGGTGTAATCACAGTGTAATGAGGCAGAGAGTGGTGCATCACTGGAGACTGAAGGACTGCTTACAATCACGAAAATATCCAAGAAGGACCTTGCTCATCACGTGACTGTTCTGAAGTAAATAGAAGTGATTTTATAAAAAAAAAGCGTGGGGGGGGGGGGCTCTAAACTCATTTAGAGTTCTCTCTAACACACTGAGGACATACTGCGAGTGTAGGGCATCATGGACCTGGTTCATAAGGTGGAGGCAGCATGGTGCCCTGTACTCAAGGTGGTCAACACCATCCTCTACTTTTATGAGGACCATCTACAGCTGAAGACGATCATAAACAGGACATTGCTTATCACTTGACTGGTTTGAAGTCATCTGAAAAAGGTTAGTAAGCAAAAATGAAAATAAAAATCATAAAATACACACTGGGGGGAGGGGTGGAGCCCAGGGCCTGGGTCTTAGCTTTGTGCATGTTTCCTGGATAGCTACCATTCTCTATGGCTGGTCCAGACACCTAAACGTCATGAGGCTGAGAGGGAACAGCGCAGGCTACAAATGCTGCATGATCCTTGGCAAAGATATAATTAATTACATTGTCCAGATCTTTTTTAAAATACAAGTTTACAAGAAGGCTTGAGTTTTATTATGGCTCATAAATTGCCTAAGGAAACATGGTACCTGCGTTAGCCATCAAATCAACTGTTGTGTCAGAATGGATCCCCATGGACCATAGGCCCATGGTACACATAGGGCCTTACTTCTATCTAACTCAGCCTCCTGACAATAGATCCCACCTTTGCTATTCAACTGTCATCTGAGAACTTCAGAGGCCAAAAGAGGATTGGGCATTATCAATGGAATGGTAAGGGTGATGACTAGCACCTGAAGGAGGCAGGGCTTAGTGCTGACTTTGGGAAGTCAAGATCCTATGTATCACATCACCCTAGGATCTGGAAGTGCCACTGGATTACATGCATTGATGACTGACGGCATGTTCACAGTAGACAATTGTAGTAATGCATGCCCATTGATGTGTTTTTTAAGCACAGAACATAATGTACAGATGATTCACACCTGTGCACTGTGGTATGCTAAAACTCAAGTGCTTTGCATGCTGCTTAGATGTGTTTGGGGCACTATCTCATCGTACACTGTAAGCTCTAAAAAGCAGGGCCCTCTGATTCCTCCTGAATCAAATTATATTGTAACCTGGCGCTATATAAATCCTGTATAATAATAATATTTCAAAATGAATGGCATAGCAACACACTGCACTGTGTTACATACGCTGTGGCGATACGCAACATTTTTTACACAACACCCTAGTAGAAGCCAGGGCTGTCAATAGAGGAGTATAGGCAGAACTTCCTGAATGTGGGAGTTGCACACGCTCTCGTGATGCAGTGTCTAACCTGTGATTCATACAATGTTTGGAGTGAAAGCATTTTGTGTTCAAACGCAATGGAGAATCTCAGCGGCACGCTCACTGGATCGGTGAGCACGCAAACAAGGAGGGCATGGAGTCTAAATTTGAGAGAGATGTGACCAGGGCACCTGTACTTTACCTAGTGGCAGATGATATGCATTCTGCTCATCAGGAGGAGATAAACTCCTCCATGTCATATACGGGATTGCTGGTTTCCTTGAAACATTGAACAGGCCAATGCCCATGAACTTAATTGCCAACTGGGAGATGGGTAGGGGGTGCTTAAAGTTTACAGATAGAAAGTAGGGGAAAGGGGGGGGGGGGCTGTCAGGTAGGCTTGGGTAGGACCCATGATTTCTAATGGCAGCCCAGGAAAGAGATCCCAACAGGAGCTCCACAGTTTTATTATGTTAAAGTTGAACTCTCTGGGAGGATCACCTGCTTCTTTGGCCTAGGGTATGGTGAATAAGGTAATATGTATTATTATTATTTCAGGTACTTGTATAGCGCTGTCAAATTACACATTCACATCAGTCCCTATCCTCAAGGAGCTTACAATCTAAGGTCCCTAACTCACATTCATACATACACATACTAGGGCCAATTTAGACAGGATCCAATTAAACTACCGGCATGTCTTTGGAGTGTGGGAGGAAACCGGAGTATCCAGAGGAAACTCACACAGGCAAAAGAGAGAACATGCAAATTCCAGGCAGGTAGAGTCGTGGTTGGGATTCGAACCAGCGACCCTTTTGCTGCTAGGCGAAAGTGCTAACCACTACACCACTGTGCCGCCCCGTAATAGTGTACTTACCTTATTCCTTGCTCCCACAAGATTCCTATACTTTTTGTGACTGATGCTGAAACCTCTTCCCATTGCTAAACAATTGGAACTTTTGAGCGTAATCTCGTACAATGCAAGACCAACATAAGTGCATTGTACGTGAGGAAGCTGAAGGCCCGCACACAAACCATGTGAATTGGACAGTGCAGGAGAGCACCAGTAACCAGAGGAGAGAGAAAATTATTCATCATCCCCTAGGCCAGTGGTCTCCAAAACAGTGGTGGCTGGTGCCAAACTTTTTTGGGGGAGCAGCAAACAAACCCCCACCCAGGTCCGCACTCAACCCTCCAAGGTCATGGCACCACGGCTTCCTCGGCTTCTCCTCCCAGCTAACCCGATCCACCTCCTGTCCTGAATGGCCAGGAGAAGCTGGAGGATAATCGCGAATATTGACTGGCTAGTGTCACAAGTGAGTGGGTTCAGGGCGCAGAGCCCCACCTTCTTTAAGCCAATTAGAGCCTCAGTCTCTAATCATGTGGCTTGAAAAAAAAATTCTTAGAAACCTAGGAGTCCGGCGCCCCATTTGCAAACTAGGGGGGCGCGTCCCTGTGCCCCTTATGGACCGGCCGCTCCTGCTCCAAACTATGGCCCAGGGCAGACGCCCCTCCTGTCCACCCCTTGTCCTGGCCCTGCTGGCCACAGTCTAAACCCTCCTAAAGTCTGAAGGGAGGAAGGCCCCTGCAAGGACGAATTTTTTATTTTTTTTTCACCGGAATTCACCTTTAGAGACCTTTAATGGCCATAAAAGGTTCATTTAAAGGGTTTGACCAACAACAAACCTGTCCCAAGGCTCACCAAAAAAGGAAGGGGGGGGGGTGAATTCATCTACACGGAAGATGTAGGCATGGCCCCTTTGTTCTATAAACGCAGGAGCTGCATGTTTGCACAATTTGTAGCAATGGGCAAGAAAGCCAATTTAGACCTTAATGACGAATGCCAATTAGAACTGAGCAAGTACGGAACACGACAAATGTACTACAGAAAATATGAAGGTGATCTTGGGCGTCAAATAACCGGATTACACCATCCATCCATCCTGGCAGCATGTTCATTTTCACTGTAAATAAATGAAGTCTGTGCGAACAAGGACACTCGCTTATGTGCAGAACTAAAAATAGGCCATTGTATCTCCTCGGTTTAATTACACATTATGTATTCACTGCTGGTAAATGGAGGAGCAATAAAAATTATCATAATGAAAAAAAAAAAAAAGTAGCGTGAAACAAAGACGGAAACTTACACAAATAAAACGCATTGATTTACATAAATGTCTATTTGCATTTGTAGCGGAGATACATTTCAAGAAACAAAAAAAAAACATAAGATGCTAAACAACTTAGGTCTTGTTTACACATGGGGGTGGTAAAAAATGGTATTTGCACTGCGATTTTACCACCCGCATACACCCCTCTTAAACCAACACAGCAGCCACAATGCCTATTCCCCCAAACTAACACCCACCCATCAAGGTATTGTGATATTTGTATAACTCTTCCTAAGAGACAGTTTTCAGGAAGCGATTTACAGCGCCATGCAGGACGCTCCCACCAGCCGTGATCTGCCTGCATTGCATAGAGAAGTGCAGGCACACAGAGATGACATCACAGGGTCTAAAATAAGGTATGCAACGAAAATAGAAAGGATTTAAAAACGTCATTAGGATTTTGATAAGGGGGAGACCAGAAATCAAGGAAGGCAAAATAAAATATACATACAATATCTCACAAAAGTGAGTACACCCATCACATTTTTGTAAATATTTTATTCTATCTTTTCATGTGACAACACTGAAGAAATGACACTTTGCTACAATGTAAAGTAGTGAGTGTACAGCTTGTATAACAGTGTAAATTTGCTGTCCCCTCAAAATAACTCAACACACAGCCATTAATGTCTAAACCGCTGGCAACAAAAGTGAGTACACCCCTAAGTGAAAGTGTCAATAGTTGTGTGGCCACCATTATTTTCCAGCACTGCCTTAATCTTCTTGGGCAGGAGGTCACCAGAGCTTCACAGGTTGCCACTGGAGTCCTCTTCCACTCCTCCATGATGACATCACAGAGCTGGAGGATGTTAGAGATCTTGCGCTCCTCCACCTTCCATTTGAGGATGCCCCACAGATGCTCAATAGGGTTTAGGTCTGGAGACATGCTTGGCCAGTCCATCACCTTGGAGGTGTGTTTGGGTTTGTTATTATGTTGGAATACTGCCCTGCGGCCCAGTCTCCGAAGGGAGCGGATCATGCTCTGCTTCAGTATGTCACAGTACATGTTGGCATTCATGGTTTCCTCAATGAACTGTAGCTCCCCAGTGCTGGCAACACTCATACAGCCCCAGACCATGACACACTGACCACCATGTTTGACTGTAGGCAAGACACACTTGTCTTTGTACTCCTCACCTGGTAGAAGCCACACACAATCTGAACCAAATAAGTTTATCTTGGTCTCATCAGACCACAGGACATGGTTCCAATAATCCATGTCCTTAGTCTGCTTGTCTTCAGCAAACTGTTTGCAGGCTTTCTTGTGCATCATCTTTATAAGAGGCTTCCTTCTGGGATGACAGCCATGCAGACCAATTTGATGCAGTGTGCGGTGTATGGTCTGAGCACTGACAGGCTGACCCCCCATCCCTTCAACCTCTGCAGCAATGCTGGCAGCACTCATACGTCTATTTCCCAAAGACAACCTCTGGATATGACGCTGAGCATGTGCACTCAACTTCTTTGGTCGACTATGGCCCAAAGACTGAACAGGAAGAAACAGGAAATTACATTTTTCAAATGTGAGCACAAACCCATTTTAGACATACACTCACCAGTCACTTTATTAGGTACAAACCACAAAGGTGCACCGCTCAGAACCCAGAACACAAAAGATTTAGTTCATTATAAAAGTATGCACACCTGTGTCAGGTGCTCGGGTTCAGGATGTTCCTCCTCATCCGATAGTGCTGTGAACAAGGCTACAAGCCGAAACGCGTCTGCATGTGCTATATTTTTATGGGCATGGAATAAATTCATTGGATATCATACTTCAGTGTGCCGGTTCTTTTTGCTGCACTTTATTAGGTACACCTTTCTAGTAGCGGGTTGGACCCCTTTTTGCTTCCATCCTTCGTGGCATAGATTCAACAAGGTGTTGGAAACGTTCCTTAGAGATTTTGGTCCATAGTGACAATGATAGCATCACACAGTTGCTGCAGATTTGTCAGCTGCACATCCATGATGCAAATCTCCCTTTCAACCACATCCCAAAGGTGCTCTATTGAATTGAGATCTGGTGACTGTGGAGGCCATTGCAGTGCAGTGACCTCATTGTCCAGTGGTGAGATGATTGGAGCTTTGTGACATGGTACATTATCCTGCTGGAAGGAGCCATCAGAAGATGGGGGCACTGTAGTCATAAAGGGATGGACATGGTCAGCAACAATACTCAGGTAGGCCGTGGCGTTTAAACGATGCCCAATTGATACTAAGGGGCCCAAAGCATGCCAAGAAAATATCCCCCACACCATTCCACCACCAGCCTGAACCGGTGATATAAGGCAGGATGGATCCATGCTTTCATATTCTTTACTCCAAATTCTGACCTCACCATCTGAATGTTGCAGCTGATATCGAGCCTCATCAGATCAGCAAAGTTTTTCCAATCTTCTATTGTCCAACTTCATTGAGCCTGTGCGAATTGTAGCCTCAGTTTCTTGTTCTTAACTGATAGGAGTGGCACCCGCTGTGGTCTTCTGCTGCTGTAGCCCATATGCTTCAAGGTTGGATGTGTTGTGCGTTCAGAGATGGTATTCTGCATACCTTGGGTTAACGAGTGGTTATTTGAGTTACTGTTGCCTTTCTATCATCTCAAACCAGTCTGCCCATTCTCCTGTGACATCAACAAGGCATTTTTGTCCACACAACTGCCGCTCACTGGATATTTTCTCTTTTTCTGACAATTCCCTGTAAACCCGAGAGATGGTTTTGCGTGAAAATTCCAGCAGATCAGCAGTTTTTGAAAGACTCAGACCATCTTGACTGGCACCAACAGCAATGCCACATTCAAAGTCACGTAAACCCCCTTTCTACCCAATTCTGTTGCTTGGTTTGAACTTCAGCAAGTCGTCTTCACCACATACAGATGCCTAAATGCATTGAGTTGCTGCCATGTGATTGGCTGATTAGTAACTTGTGTTATCAAGCAATTGAACAGATGTATCTAATAACGTGGCCGATTAGTATATATCCCCAGAACTAGTGTACCCATTGTAAGATTTCCCCTCTATACTTATTCTGGTGGCAACTTAATTCTTGGATTTAACCTCGCCTCCATTCACAACAACATTGGTGGAAATTAGAAAGAGTGAATATTCTTAACGGAGACACAAACAACAATAAAAACCTGACAGGGGTACTAAACCCTCACTGTAGATCTAAAATAAAAAAGTTTAGCCTTTGGGTGTACTGAGGAACTTCAACTCTCTTACTGTTGACCTAGTCCCCCCATCTTTGATGGCCTGGCACATGTACAGATGTGCCAAAAGGCTCTGCCTGGCCTTCGGGGACCTAGTAGAGACCTGCGTCAGATCTGCGAATGCGCAGGTACACGTAGCTTGGAAAGTACAAGACTGAGTTTGAAGAATTGTCCAGCACTCACACCAAACAGAATGTAATTTACCTTTCTAATCGCATCATGTTCGTGAACAGCTGCATCTGCTCAGATCTGCCGAAAGTCTCTGCCAAGTTCCAAAGGCTGGACAGGGCCCTTTGGCACAACTGCATGTGCTTTAGACCAACAAAGATGGCACACGTGGTTCAAGCTCAATGTAGTTTTCACCTAGGTGAAAGTCTTGCCCTGCTGCACAAAAAAGAAAATTAAAAAAAAGATATGAATTTGTGGGATAGGGAGGGGGCTGGGGCCACATACAACCAATGCGTTTTTTGGGATGAAGGTCGGCTTAAAGGATTTCTTCTAGGTCTTGCGCCGGTAATCAAGTAGTTACCATGCAGCAAACATACACTGACATTACAATGTACAGAATGTAACCAATTAAAGTCCAACTTCAGGAAAATGTAAAAAATGCACCCTTGTGGTGGGGGTCCCCTTTACTGTAAGGGGTATATGAGGCTGAGCCTAGGGGTAGAGAGCTAAGGAGTAAATACTTCCTGTACTCCAGGCTCAATGCAACCGGTCCCCCAGAGCTGCTCTGTAAGCTGCAACCAGGTCCGGTCGCACTCTAGCATCCTCGGCGTACCATTCAGGGTCCCTGTACTCTACGTGATGATGCCGAGGATCCATCCACAGACTGGCACTTTGGGGTGGAGGAGAAGGGCGCCACAGCTGGCTGGAGCAGGAAGTAAAGTAATTGATTGAGCCTCTCCATTTTTCCCCTAGACAGAGTGAGCATGGGGGGGGGGGGGGATCAATGCAATGGTGTTTTTTCATTTTTCTTTGATAGTGTGTTTAACACATAAGCTTTAGTTTAGTACAATCTACTGGAAATATGTTGTTGTTTTTTTAAAGGGGCTACATTTTTTTTTTTTAATTTCCAAGAATTTTATTCAAGTTTAAAGCGGAGTTCCACCCTTGTTAAAAGTCAGCAGCTACCTAAAGGGTAGCTGCTGACTTTTGACAATTGGCCACTCACCTGTCCCTCGCTCCAGTGATGCGGTCGCCCGAGGGCTCGCTCCTCTCCCCCTTCCCTTGGTGGCGCCGGCATCACAGGTGTGGGCACACAGCTTTGGCTTCAAAGCCGGGCGCTCACTGCGCATGCGCGAGTCGCGCTGCGGCTTGTGAATGGCACGGTGCATCTTCTGGGAACTGTGGTGTGTCCCAGAAGATCGCTAGGTGGGAGGGAAGGAAGGGGAACTTCCTTCCGGCTCCTCTGCGCCAGGGGAGGAAGTGGACCGTGGACTCTGTGAAAACAGGGTCCACGCCCCCCCCCAAAAAAATGACATGCCAATTATGGCATGTCAGGGGGTCACCTCCCCTTAAAGCGGAAGTTCCACTTTTGGGTGGAACTCCGCTTTAAGGAGAAACAAGCAAACGAGGACATTGCAGTAGTTGACAACCAGGGTCAAACACACCTGTTTAGAGCTTGAATACAAAGATTGAACTACACATACACTATATTACTAAAAGTATTGGGACGCCGCCTTTACACACACTTTAATGGCATCCCGGTCTTAGTCCATAGGGTTCAATATTGAGTTGGCCCACCCTTTGCAAATATAACAGCTTCAACTCTTCTAGGAAGGCTGTCCACAAGGCTTAGGAGTGTCTGTGGGAATGTTTGACCATATTTCCAGAAAGCGCATTTGTGAGGTCAGGCACCGATGTTGGACAAGAAGGCCTGGCTCACAATCTAAGCTTTTATTTATTCCAAAGGAGTTCTATTGGTTTGAAGTCAGGACTCTGTGCAGGCCAGTCAAGTTCCTCCACCTCAAATTCGCTCATCCATGTCTTTATGGACCTTGCTTTGTGCAGTGGTGCGCAGTCATGTTGGAACAGGAAGGGGCCATCCCCAAACTGTTCCCACAAAGTTGGGAGCATGAAATTGTCCAAAATGTCTTGGTATGCTGATGCTTTAAGAGTTCCATTTACTGGAACTAAGGGGCCAAGCTCAACCCCTGAAAAACAACCCCCACACCATAATCCCCCCTCCACCAAATGATTTGGACCAGTGCACGAAGAAAGGTCCATAAAGACATGGATGAGCGAGTTTGGGGTGGAGGAACTTGACTGGCCTGCACAGAGTCCTGACTGAATTAGAGCAGAGACTGAGAGCCAGGCCTTGTCGTCCACATCAGTGCCTGACCTCACAAATGTGCTTCTAGTAAAATGGTCAAAAATTACCATATACACCCTCCTAAACCTTGTGGACAGCCTTCCAAGAAGAGTTGAAGCTGTTATAGCTGCAACGCAATATTGAACCCTGCGGACTAAGACTGGGGTGCCATTAAAGTCCATGTGTCTGTAAAGCAGGGGTCAGTAACCTGTAGATCGCGATATACCAGTAGATCTCAGACAAGTGACTGGTAGATCGCCACCTGGGTTTGCTGACCAGCCACTCCAAAGCATCAAACAGAGTGCAGTGCAGAGGGACTACTTGTAAAGTTGGAGCTATAGTAGGGATCAAGAGTCACATAAGCCAATGCTTCCTCTGTAGTGTCGGCTCCTGTCAAATGCGGAGTGGTACAACTACACTCCACCTCTTATCCCGGCTAGTGGTCTCCAGAGTGGTGTCAGGAGCAGGAAAGAAAAGATCTTCAGGTCAGTGTGAAGCAATACACCGGGCATAATAGTATAGGGCTGCTTTCACACTGATGTGCTGCCGTTTACCCGCAACGCGGGTGCAGTGCAGTGTACCTGCAGCTTTCCTAAGGGTTTGCTGTGCTTAGCCATAGACTTGTATTATATCCTGCTGTTTTACCACCCCCAGCTTTTCGTGTGAATGAGCCCTAAGGTGAGGCTGCTGTATGCAACTAAGGGCTCATTCAAGTGCTGCTCCTCTGAAAAGTGATCAGAATGTGTGTTGATAGGTGGTGAGGAGTTGATATGTTGCCTTCTCACCACCTGATTTTAACCCATGATTGCCGTGCAATGCATACGTTTGCAACACAGTAGTATGGCATTTAGAGACACTGTGGCCGGTGATCTTTGACTTCTGCCGTGTTGTTCAAGATGATCTCCACCTCTTTAAGGTAGCCTACCCCTGCTGTAAAGGCAGGCGTCCCAATACTTTTGTTAATATAGTGAAGATAGTACAGCTACGGTAGTACATAACATGTATCCAAGTAAGCGGGTTGAACTCCGCAACAAAATTTTTCAATTTCACAAATAACATTGTGCATTGCAATGAAAAATGACCATTAAAGGATAAGTTCACTTTTTGACAAAAATAATAAACACACATTTTTTTGCAGGTAAAAAAAAAAATAAAAATGTGCATTTATTATTTTTTGTTTCGGGAGCCTGTAAAGCATTGCACCAGTAATCAGCAGATCGCTGATGCCATGCAGGTCTCCTGCAGATCTGTCAGTGTATTGGCTTGCTTGACCAAGTCAGTACATTCTGACAGGAAGACTCAAACTACCACAGCACTCGCAGCACCATGGTAGTTCACTGAATACTACAAGCCGACAACCGCAAAGACTGCTGGACCTTGTAGTTTTCCTATATACAGAGGTCTATGAATGAGAGACATGGCTGGGTGGGCAGAGCCCCGCACAGCCACGTCTTTTTTCAATTGGGGCAGCGGACACAGGGAGAAGATCCCCGGTCTGCTGTCACAGCAGGGATTGGGGGGGGGGGGTACATTCATAACATGTTACACCCTGAATGTGGGTGTAACATGTTATGAAAGGTGAACTTAACCTTTAAAGGGATTGTAAAGGCAGAAGGCTTTTTTATCTTAAGGCATTCTATCTATCCTATAACTTGGTGCCTCCACAGCAAGCTGCTTACTGTGGGGGCACTCAACAGGAGGGAGGGGCCAGGAGCACAGAAGAGGGACCCGAGTAGAAGAGGATCCGGGTCACTTTGTGCATAACCACTGCACAGAGCAGGTAAGTATAACATTTTTGTTATTTAAAAAAAAAAAGCAAGACTTTACAATCAATGTAAGTTAACCAGTCAAAACAAACCAAGGATATCGAAACAGCGTGATTTTATGAATGTAACATTTAACCTTTAGAGTAGAGTGTAAAGAAATAGTCAGGTATATAGCAGCCATATACCACCTTATGCCAGTCTAAGGGGGAGGAGAGAGAGAAAGAGGGAGGGGAGAGGGAAGGACGGTGGGAGGTGGAAAATGCATAATTAGATGGTGGATGAAAGATTCCTTAGGCAAGGTTAAGAGGGACCAGCTTAGGGAATAAGGAGTAACTGAAAGGAAGGGGAGAAAAGAAAAATCCCCATCCTCCTCCACCGATGGGTCAAGAGGTTACTATGTGCTAGGGCAGGAAATCTGCTGATTCCACAAAATGTCGCCAACAAGCCCAAGTTTTCCTACATTTTGAGGGTGTCTCCCGAGCTTGATGGACCATGTTTTTTTGTTAAGGGGCCACACCCTGGTTAGGATGAAAGAGTTAATACAGAAGCCACACAAAATCACCTTCAGAACATTCTTCCTTGCGTCTGCTATTCAGTAGGTCGAGCTCCTCAACATTTATTTAGATTTTATGTAGCTGGGTATATTCAATAAAATATTTTTCTTTTGATATTAATCTATGATCCTGTTTATTCCAGTCACATTGACCATGACTTTTTTGCAAAGAGATACATTACAACTAAAAAAAAAAAAATGAAGTTTTATAAGGAGTTGGGTTACCAGCAGACCGTGGGGAATTATTTGACTTGGTTGATCCCTCTAGTTCTTCAGAGTTGGAAATCACTGATGATGGTGAAAGAAAGACTTTATAAAAGATTGACTCCATCATATCGACACGTAATGAACTCAAATTTTTAGCCCATGTAAAAGGTATCTTGGTTGTTTTGTTATTATATTTCATTTCATATTTTCTTCTCCCAGAAGACGTGATGCATTGTTTTCCTCTTCTCGGAATCAAGTTCCACGGTCAAAGAACCCCTGATGGCTCGTCAAAGGAGATATATCGCTTCATACAGATATCAACAGCTCTATTTTCCCATATGTTCCACATTTACAAACGTTTAGAGACCACACAACAGCATTATTTGGTCATGTCAGCGACTGTATGAGGATATTTATCACTTCGATGAGACCCTCTTGTAACTGGCTTTCTCACACAGGTCCCTTGAGCCTAGGAAACCACAGTCCATAATGCATGACAATTCCAGGAACTTCAAGAGAGCCTGTTTGAATTGTATCATTTTTAAACTTGCATGACCTTCTCCGGAGCCCGAGAATGTTACTAGCTGGTCACTGCACAAATATGAGGGTTGTACCGGAAGTAATGCAAAATCTGCATTATGGTCTGTCATTGGTGTGGGGGTGGCCCCTTGAGATGCCGTGTGAGGTATTTAAGAGGAGACAAAGGAGGTTTGTATCCAGAGTACCTTCTTTTGATTGGGAGCCTTACCACATGTGTAGCATAGATCCCAGACCAGGCTGTCTGATTTATCCCACCAGGTTCCATTACCTGTGAGGCACATGGCAGACAGACACACAGCAGTTCATAGTCTCTCAACTCAGAAACCAATGCATGTCGTTTTGTAGTTTCTTTGCTACTTTAAATTGGGTAAGGTGCAGATGAGCCTTGGAATATTCCAAACTAGCAGAAAAAAATAATGGGGGGCACCTCTAACTGTACTGTACTGTACTTTAATGCTTTCTTGCAGTACCAACCAGCCTCTGCACTGGATGCTAACGAAGGTTAGACCCTCTGTGGACTTCTTGCACTCCTATACAGGAACTCTGGGCATGGGTACCCTAGCACAAGCTGGAGCTGGAGACACAGATAGACTTCTAAGCTGCAGCTATAAGCCCAGAGGGCCTCAGGTTGGGTCTTCTCCCATAGGAACAAGGACCCTGCTGTTCTAGGCCCAGCCTGTTTATACACACCTCAGCCCCCTACTGGCCATTTTTTCTGTCAGGGATAGGCTGCAAAAATTTCCAACGCCTGCAACCAGCAGAACCCAGGACAACCAAAAGCAATCAAACTGCACTCTACTGACTACAGGGGAGCCAAAAAATACTAAATTTGCCTCAAACGGTTAGCAACCTAGTTAGGAGGGTGCTGCACATGCATCTATTTTCTAGTCTAAATAACAATAAGATCAAGGTAATATAGCAAGGAATATTTTTTGTACATACTTGTTTTGTTTTTGGCCTTCAGACTTTTGCTGGAGACACTAAGGCCACTACACCATTTGTATACCATTATATATAATTGTTTACAAAACCGCTGAACTCTCTAATTGCGGTCTGTTCTGCTGCATAAACTGTGGACTGTGCAAAGATTTTGGAATGGGTGTATTGGGAAAATGAAGACAGCAATCGGTTTTACAATATTACAAATGCATATGTGAGAACCGTGATCTAAACTCACCTCTGCTGCATCCGGCAGCATGTAGCCAACTGAGATGCTGGACAACTCCCTTTCTAATCCTTTGGACTTTCTTGCCTTGTCTCTTGTTTCTGGTGAACCTTGAACTCTTTGCTCCTCTTATGAACTTCCTGATTTAAACTGTGTCTCTGCACTTCCTGTTTGCCAGATTATTGTGCTCTCTCCAGCTGATATCTTGCTCCTTTGCGTACCTGCAGCTGTCCTTATTTTCACTACCACTCGTTACTGACATTTGGCTTTTTCCTCAACTATGCTTCTGCTTGATCCCAACCTGCAGCCACTTGTTACTGACCTTTGGCTGGTTTACTGACTATGCTTCCACTTGATCCCTACCTGCTATATCTGTTAATATACCCCGGCTTCCTCATCTCCTGATGGGGCAATCCTGAGGACTGTGACCTGGTGCTAACATGCAGCAAAACCCATCTCCACCAACAGGAGCTGCTGTATACCGTTTAATGCTTAGACCCCATACCTTGGGTAAGCCCACGTCACCTGCCAGGGTGACCTGCGGGTTTACTTATCCTGCTGGCCAGGGGAGCCTCTCTACTGCTATAACTACTGGTCTCGGAGCCTGACCCCTTGACTATAACAGAGTTCTTGTGTTTAATCACTCATCCCCAACATTTGGTAATAATTTTGTAAAGCAATTAATGCATTATGTTTTTATATCTGTATAATGCATGACTATTCTGTCCTGTATCTCCAGGGCCTTCACACAGGCCAGGAGGGCTTGTTTGCTCCTTTGGAGTATGCACAGTGTGTGTTTGATTGTAGGTAAGGGCATTGTGGCCATTTTATATATATAGGTTTGCTCTTTTTTTGGGTGGGGGTTCTCACCAAATGTTTCACCATACTGTTGTTGACAGATTTTGGTATTTGAATGTCAAAGCTATGTATTGATTTGTGCATGTATTAATACATTGTTTTGATATTACATTTTTTATATGTTATTCTCCTTATTAATTTCTTTAGATGGGGATGGTTTAAGTTTGAACATATGCATGTCCTGAAGTAGCAAAGATTCCGTAAACCAGGTAGACACAACATAATGTCAGGACATTTCGCACATATATTGTCAGTCTTATACAAATCATGCACTCTATCTTTTTTACAAGCATTGGATCTCTCGAGTGATTTTAAATATATTCTATAAAATATGATTCATTTTTATTTTCTTGTGGCTGGTTATATTCTCCTGGCTAGCATATTTAGTCCCTAGATTTTCTTGAAATATTGGAACTAGTTGCAGTATTGGGATGATGCTCCCAGGAAATTATTGTATATACTGTATGTCTATGTCCAAGATTCCACTGAATTTCAGATTTCACTATACCAAAAGTTGGCATAACTTTTTTTTTTTTTTTACTTACATACCGCAGGTCATTCAGATTTCACATCTTTGTAGAGTAACTCTTCCTCTATACTAACTTTTCTTCTCCTGCTTTTTCATTGCAGGTAATTATTGGATTCCAAGAAAAAGCAATGTGCTGAGTTTTTGACGAAGAAGGGGTGCAGGCTGTCCGACATTCACAGAAGGCTATGGAATGTTTACATAGATGACACCAGTGACAAGAGCATGGTCTTCTCATTGGTGACTCTTGTCAATGGTGTCATCTCTGTAAAAATTCTGTAGCCTTCTGTGGATGTCCGACAGCCTGCACCCCTCCATCAAGAACTCAATGACGGCACGTTGCCTGTGCTTGGAATCCTTTACCTGCAATGATGATGAAGAAGTAGAAGAAGATTTACTATATAGGAAGTGTTACTCTAACAACATGTGATATTTAATCGATCTATGCAAGTCAAGAAAAAAAAAGTCCGCTTTTACATTACTTTTAGTACAGCACTCATATACCTGCATCATCCTAGGCCATCTCCTGCTGTAGGATTCGATGCCCGATTCCAACCAAACAGATATTACCGTTTTAATGGATTCCCATGGATTAAAACAGATATTACTCAAAAGAAAAACTTTAACCTGGTCATTTGGAGCCTATTGACATTGCTAGTTAATAGGCCATCCCAGGAGCAAGGTATGCAAACCCATCCATGCTCCCTCGTGGTCTCTCCACTGCAGGTGTCTACTGGACAAGCTGCAGTGTTGGATAAAATCCAAGCTTACCCCAGTGAATATCACTACTAGTCCCTCAAGTGACAAAGTTTGTGGCTGGCAATTGACCACTTAAGCACAGCCACCATCACGTGGTTGAGGACACCTGCTCCTCCATACTGTGAAGCCCTGTTTCATTAGAGCAAAAAAGCGGGAGCTCCAAAGAGACTTGCATGGGTATACCATGCCTTGCAGTGGAGATTTTCCACACTTCAAGGGTAAATGCAGGTTTTACTTATCTTATCCCTCACCCCAGCAGCTGGCGATCTGTCCCCGACCCCCTCTCCCCTCCATCTCCCAAACACACCACCACCTCCGCACAGCAAGCCCCACCCCCACTGACACCCAAGACTGTGGGCGAGCCCTTGGCGACCTCACTCAAAATGCAGGACTAGTGTTGCGTGATGAAATTAAAGTGCATGTGACGGAGCTCAGAAGGGAAGCAGCTTCAGGGGACCAGTTGCATTGAGAGGAGGAAGTCTGTGGGAGGTGTTTTACTTGGCCAAGGATTTCCATCTCTGTCCATCCATTCCTGAGGTTTATAAAACTGCCACATAGTGTAGTCTGGCAGGGTAACATATCTGTTTTATCTCTGCTGCAGCTCAATAACATTTATGGGGTTTTTTCCCCCCTCCCCCAGGCTACAACTGTACGGTGAGAAAAGCAGCAGACTGATGAGCACATCGTTCTGTCACTTTGCTCTCTCCTGCTATTAGTATTTTATTGTTAAAACATGAGCATAGCCTTCGACTTTTGAAAATTGAGGAAGTGAACAAGATGGAAAACCTGTTACTTTCTGCCCAAAACAGACATGAGGCTTACTCCAAAACTTGGATCCACTGTAACATGTTCAAATTCTCATAAAGAGGGGAAGGCCCTCTTTGCATCCTGTGCACACTAAGACACTGTATTAATGCCCCTCCTTCAGCCCATAACGGCAACTCCCCCATTTTTTTTTTTTTTTTTTTGTTCCTTCCCCTGACCCATACCGTTCCTTCTACCCTAACTGTATCCTTCCCCATCCATTCTCCATACCGTGTGTGTATTCCCTCTGCCCAATCCTTACCTTACCCTTTCTCCTGATTCAATCTGAAAAAATACTATATCCTTTGCATTCATGGTGGCAGCTTAATCCAGGAGAGGCAGGTAAGTTCTGCCAATTTTGTTATTGCTGGGTGTTCCAAATAGGTCGCCCCTGCACCTTACGTTATCTATAACTGATACTGTATTTCCTGACGGTTCAGGGTCTTTCTTGGGGTCACTTCATGTATGTATCCTTCTAATGTGATTTACCGCTCTGTGGATGCTGGATACTTTAAATAAATCATTTGCAAAATATGAGCCCTGCAGCACAATTGATTGGCTCCTTGCACTGCGTCTCCCTCTTGCAGTCTTTGCTACAGGAGTGGATTACAAAAGGCTGATACCTAGTCAAATTCAGGTATATACAAAAATAAATTGAATGATGTATTAATAAATACATATTATTTTGTTACTTCTTTGTGTTTACAAATCTGTATATAATTTATAATTTTTTTTGTCATTTTTACTAAAAGGAGCACTCTTAAAATCATCCAGTTTTGGTTTATCTTTGGAAGGGATCAGGCCTGCATCCAGTTCTACAAAATGTGTGATGACCATAAAGCTACACCTTTCCCTTAGGGATAGTATGTCTACCTGTACTCAGATGCTCCCAGGACTTGGGCACTATATGCACAAAACAGGATCACCTGCTGGGACCCTCAGGAGGAAGAGTTCAAGTTCCATGTTAGATGATTCAGGAGGTGAGCAATTCATGATCCAAAGAAGGGTTCTGGGCAGGTGGCAATCCAAAGAGTAATCTGTTACTGAAGCTGTGGCCAAGGCTAGCAGCATTTGGAGAGATACTCCATATCTAAAGCAAGAGTCAAGGTACAGAGCGTTCAGAGATAGGATCCGTATCCAAAGTAAAGGTCAAGGCAGGCAGCATTCAGAGATAAAATCTGTATCTAACGCAAGGGTCAAGGCAGGCAGTGTTCATAGATAGAATCCGTATACAAAGCAAGGATCAAGGCAAGTAACTTTCAGGGACAAAATCCGTATCCAAAGCAAGGGTCAAGGTAGGCAGCATTCAGAGGTAGTAACCGTATCCAAAGCATTAGTCAAGGCAATCAGTGTTTAGAGATAGTGTAATTGTGTGGTGGTGGCGCTAAACTGAATACATGACAGATAACAGGTGATGGCAAATAATGATATTATACCAATCCAGAGAGATAATAAATAGTGATCAATCAAACCATTCGGAGGTGTGACTGGTATCAACCTCGGAAAAAAATAACTTATGAGTGGTGTTTCTCAGTGGCTAAAGTGAACTTCTAAGTGATAGACCTAAAACTTGCACCTAAGGACAGTGTAATATACCTGTGAAACAGTGAAAATAATTTTAGTGATTAATAATATAAAAGACCGACTACTTTATGGGAAAATACTAAAATGGATAAATAAATATGATACTATGATATATATTAACAAAGTAAACTAACTAGTGATAAATAATAGAGAGACCTAACCATATTATAGTAATAAACGGTAGTGGACAATAGACAGTACATAAGTCAAAT
>BLSH010192566.1:225641-239968 GCA_018402905.1 Glandirana rugosa | reverse complement strand
AACAACAACCCCAATCTGAAGTTGAGAATATATTTTGCCAGCTTGGGTATTCTTCTCCCCAATTTTTGACATTGATGAAAACAAGGATTAGAATGACCGATACATAACTTGCACCTTCAATCACAAGATGTTAAATGGCAGCTCCAATATTTCTATTGTGTTCCCTTTCTAAAAAGGCTCCAGTCAGAGGTTTCTTGCACATTAAATAGCCAAAGATTTTGGACACCTGACCATTACCGTACGAACTTGTTGGACATACCATTCCAAATCCCTGGACACAAATATGGAGTACCCCCAACCCTTTGTGGCTTTTACAGCCTTTGCTCTTCTTGCACACTAAATGGCCAAAGATTTTGGACACCTGACCATTACCGTATACAAACTTGTATGACATACCATTCCAAAACCATGGACACAAATATGGAATACCCCCCACCCTTTGTTTTTTTTACAGCCTTTGCTCTTCTGGGAAGCCTTTCCACAAGATTCTGGAGTGTGTCTGTGGAAATGTGTACCCATTTCTATCAAAAGAGCATTTGTGGGGACAGGTGCTGAGGTTTGATGAGAATACCTGGCTCAATATCGGCATTCCAGTTTTTCGCCAAGGTGTTCAGTAGGATTAAGTTCAAAGTTCAATGAACGCCATTGTAAATTCTTCCACAGCAACACCTCAAACTATGTCTATACAGCACTTTGTTCACAGGAGTACAGGCATACTGGAACAGAAAATGACCTTTCCATAAACTGTTACCACAAGGTTGAAAGAGCACAATTGCCTAAAATGTCTTTGTATGCTGTAGAATTAACAGTACCCTTCACTGGTACCCTTCACTGGAAACACTTACACTCAATCATTTGGAAGGGGGTCACATATCTTTGGCACAGTATATAAACATTTTGACTTACAGTGTTATAAATACGTCAACAGTGAGATCTACCTGTCATAATTCCCAACTCTGTTCCTGTCCACCCCGGGGTTTGGGGGCTCCAGCTCCTTCTGTTAGGTTAAACCCTTCCAGCCCAGCCCGGGCATCCAGTTAACAGGGTTTGTATGCCCGGAACAGAAAGAATTGGTTGATTATGTGACCACTGTTATTGGCTGTCACTATTGTGACGTGATCTGGAGCCAGTCCCACTCCTAATCATAGTACAGACCAAGGGCTGTCTTTGACAGTTTGGTCACTGCTTGGAGTTCACCCTTAGCAAAAAAAGTTCTGTAGCACATGGACGCACATGTGCAGTGCGTGGACGTTAAAGCCCACCCACCTTACCACATACGTGATACATAGGTGGCAAGAGGATAATTATAATATAAAATAAATAAATGTCTAACAGAGATAGTATGAAGGTCCTCAAATTAGGAAACTGCATAGCTCTGGGAACTCAGAGCCTACCAATAGGGGCCCCGAAAAAGAGAACAAACTGTCAGGTGGTAACATTACACCATTTTCTAAAAAATAAAATCTCAGTTTTGGACCGACCCTTTAAATGGCATTAAAATAATGATACAAAACCAATTCTCAGCTTTATTTTAAAAAGCAAAGAAGGTCTCAAGACATTTCAAACACATATCTCTACCTAATTGCACGCAATGAGCAAACCGATCCTGTTTGTAACAAGTTTTCTCACTCTTCCTTTTCACCCCCGTAACAATAAAAATCATATTTCTGATCAAAAAGTAAAAAAGCTTATATATATGTTTGAAGGGATGAGTTAGACTATAGCAGACTTTCTTTTCTATGGGATTCAGCAAATACAAAGCTCATTCCATGGAAGAAAATTACAAGATTTGACAACTCCACTACGGACAGCAACAATAGATCAGACAAAAGCAGAAGTGAAAACCCTTGCCAGCGACTGCCGCCACACTCAATATATAACAGAGGCGCTAAGGAGCGAAAAATGGAAGCGTGCCGTTTTATCATCCTGGAGTCAGATTCCTACAATAGGCACATTAAAGCTCTTTAACTAGCCGAGTTTATAATAGCTGCTCTAGTGACAAATTAATGCGGATACAGCGAGAAGTGGAAAAGAGGAAAAAAAAAATATAAAGAAAATAATGCATTACTGCACAGAAAGATCTTTGGCGGTGTCATAAATAGCACATATACACTTTCTAATGAATTCAATTTAAACTTGGGCAAAAGACCTAGGAATCTCATGGTGGCACACCGCAATGAACGAGAGTATTGTGACAGTAAGGATTAAAGTAATACCCCCGCTTGTATTGAGAAAATCCACAGTCCTCTGCAGGCCAATTATAGGCATTCCAAGAAATGTAGTTAACTACATATTTTTACCTGCTTCTGTTCTGCAGCTACTGGGAAGGGGCAGCAAAGAAATTTCCTTTAACTTAATTTGTACTTTGTCCATGCCCAGGTAAACTAGAACAATCTAAGAGGTGAGTACAGTGGTCACCTTTTATGCCCATTATGGTTGAAATCTGTTGCTGCAGCTGCTAAAGCCACTGTTGTCCCAACCTGCCGCCATCGTTTTTTCTGGACAGCTTGGCCTGCTTGTAAAATGTGAATACAAATGTAAAAGGCATGTAAACTTTAAATTTAAATTATATAACAATCGGTCATACTTTTATGACCACTGACGGGTAAAGTGCACAACCTTGATTATCGTTATAATGGCACCTGAAAGTAGGTGGTCTACAACTTCCAGGTGTGAAAAGCTACCTGTCACTGCATGCCTGATGAACCTAGAAATAGCTGGTCCACCCTCAAAGTTCCGGTTTGGAGGCTTCTCTGCCATTTTCAGCGGTTTCCCCAAATCCAATTATGAAGTATTTCAACTGTCCCATCCATTCGGTTTGCTCATTACGTGCAATTAGGTAGAGATGTGTGTTTGAAATGTCTTGAGACCTTCTTTGCTTTTTAAAATAAAGCTGAGAATTGGTTTTGTATCATTATTTTAATGCCATTTAAAGGGTCGGTCCAAAACTGAGATTTTATTTTTTAGAAAATGGTGTAATGTTACCACCTGACAGTTTGTTCTCTTTTTCGGGGCCCCTATTGGTAGGCTCTGAGTTCCCAGAGCTATGCAGTTTCCTAATTTGAGGACCTTCATACTATCTCTGTTAGACATTTATTTATTTTATATTATAATTATCCTCTTGCCACCTATGTAACACGTATGTGATAAGGTGGGTGGGCTTTAACGTCCACGCACTGCACATGTGCGTCCATGTGCTACAGAACTTTTTTTGCTAAGGGTGAACTCCAAGCAGTGACCAAACTGTCAAAGACAGCCCTTGGTCTGTACTATGATTAGGAGTGGGACTGGCTCCAGATCACGTCACAATAGTGACAGCCAATAACAGTGGTCACATAATCAACCAATTCTTTCTGTTCCGGGCATACAAACCCTGTTAACTGGATGCCCGGGCTGGGCTGGAAGTGTTTAACCTAACAGAAGGAGCTGGAGCCCCCAAACCCCGGGGTGGACAGGAACAGAGTTGGGAATTATGACAGGTAGATCTCACTGTTGACGTATTTATAACACTGTAAGTCAAAATGTTTATATACTGTGCCAAAGATCTGTGACCCCCTTCCAAATGAGGTGTAAGTGTTTCCAGTGAAGGGTACCAGTGAAGGGTATTGTTAATTCTACAGCATGCAAAGACATTTTAGGCAATTGTGCTCTTTCAACCTTAAGGTAACAGTTTATGGAAAGGCCATTTTCTGTTCAAGTATGCCTGTACCCCTGTGAACAAAGCCAGTGCTGTATAGACATAGTTTGAGGTGTTGCTGTGAAAGAACTTACAATAGCGTTCATTGAACTTTGAACTTAATCCTACTGAACACCTTGGCGAAAAACTGGAATGCTGATTGTGAGCCAGGTATTCTCATCAAACCTCAGCACCTGTCCCCACATATGCTCTTTTGGTAGAAATGGGTACACATTTCCACAGACACACTCCAGAATCTTGTGGAAAGGCTTCCCAGAAGAGCAAAGGCTGTAAAAGAAACAAAGGGTGGGGAGTATTCCATATTTGTGTCCATGGTTTTGGAATGGTATGTCATACAAGCTTGTATACGGTAATGGTCAGGTGTCCAACTGTCCCATCCATAGACCACCCTGCAGTTTCCTACTGCCTATGTTGATTTCTTTGATGCCTTCTCTGTGCACACTACTGACACCTTGCCTCTTCACCACTCCTTTGACTTTAACGTCGATCTACTCTCTGAATCAACAAATCCGTGTGGCAGAATCTACCCAGTCTCATTTTCCAAGATTCAGGCCTTCTACAAATATATTTTGGAAAAATGTAAAAAAGGGCCTGATCTTAGAATCCACCTCAATGGCTAGAATCAACTTTTTTTGTTGTCTATTCTTCCATCCTGCACAAATATGGATTGTACTACAATGCCAGTGAGAAAACCTGTTCTACGCCAAGACAAGTGTTGTACCTTTTCAAGAAGGAAGAATTACCATTCCTCAGATACATTGTCTCAAAGGATGGACTCCAAGAGAATGTCTGCTTCCTGCCAGCCTGAAAGTAACACAGTCCTGGGTTCAAAAACTACTATCGTCAGTTTATCAGAGAATATGCCTCCCTGGTGACTCCCATCACTGCCTAGACCCATAAGGACAGCAATGCCAAAAACTAGGTTCTTGAGGCTGTAGAGGCTTTTGACACTCTGAATACTCCTCCCTAAATAGACTAGCCAGGCACAACTAAACCTTTCTACTTGGAATTTGACATCTTCATTGTGGGTGCTGGTGCTGTACTCCTGTCCCAGATTGTCTGTGGCAAAATAATGTACACCTCTAGAAAATAATTATGGCATCAGAGATGAAGAGTTGCTAGCTTTTAAGCTGGTCCTGGAAGAATGACAATATGTTCTTCAGGGTTCTTCATAACTTCTGACCAATTTTACAGATTGCAAAAATCTACAATATCTTCATTACCTAAAATCTAAAATATTTCCAATATCTCTGCTTTAATTTTGTCATTTCATACACACTTGGTCCCAGCATTACCTGAGCCATTGCTCTGTCTCACTTCTTCAACCTCCACAACAGAGAGACCTCTTCTGAACCACAGCCAATTATTCCTCCTGCTCAGATTCTAGCAGTGACCTTCATCACAAAAAAACTCCAATTCCTCCAGGCAAAACTGTGATACTTTCAAACCTTACACAACAAAATCATCCAATGAGCCCATAGTTCCAAACAGAATGTTATCTGGGGGACGTTCTCCTTTCTGGTCAGTCGCTTATGGTGGCCATGAGTAAAAAATGATGCTAAAGACTTTGGGGCTGCTTATATTATCTGCGCCCTCCGCTTGTGTACCTGTGGGTCTCCTCCAGTTTCCAAGGTAGCCTAGAGACCTCTGTCCAATGATTTTATCATGGATTTTCCACCCTCCAATGGCTGCACAGTTATTTGGGTTATCTAAGATGGCATGCTTCATTCCACTCTCCCTTCCGTCGCAGCCTTTGCACCAGTCTTCATCCAAGAAATTTTTAGACTGCACAGCCTGCCATCTCATATTGTCTCAGACAGGGCCGTCTAGCTCATGTCCCAGTATTTGAAAGTGCTCTGTAAACCCATGGACATCTCTACAATTTCTGCCCACTTAGCAATTTAAAAAAAAAAATAGCCAAAACAGGAAGAATGATGCAGACACTGGAGTAGTATCTCTGTTCTTTTGTCTCTGTCCACAATAAATAACTGGATCTCTCCTGCCCTAGGCCAAGCTAGCCCATAATAATTCTATTAACTCTTGTTCCAGCGAATCACCATTCTTTGTAGTCTATGGTATGCGCCATGGACCCTGGCTCCTAGCCCCCTGGCCCATGACATGCCAGCTGTAACCAACATGTAGAGCTCTTTCAGCACCATTTGGTCCCAAGTACAAAAGCGCCTTCCTCATTCTGCTTCCAGATACAAAAGATTTGTGGAATGTCAGCTCAAAGTTCCTGACTTCCATCCAGGAAATAAAGTCTGGAACTCAAAGGAAAACCTTCACCTCTAGATGCCCTCAGCTAAGTTTGTTCCATGTTATATTGGTCCTTTCAAAATCTTGGCCAAGATCAATCCTGTGTCTTTCAAGTTATGTTTTCTCCTTATTTTGGAATCCCTAATTCCTTTCATGACACTATTCTGAAGCTGCTAGTTCTCAACATATTTTCTCGCCCTACTCCAGTTGTTATTCCTCAAGCAGCTTCCTCCCAGAAATACAAGGGGCAGAAAATCTTAGATTCCAAGAAAACCCGAGGCAAGTTTTATAACCTATTCGATTGAAAAGACTACTGCTCCTGGACCTCGGCATCAGATGTTTTTGCTTGTCACTAGGTACTAAAATTGTATTCAATTAAAGTATATATATATAAAATTTAAAAAAATAGTATTGGATGGAGAATGGAAGTGAAGGAAGAAATACAGAGCTCCAGGTCGGGGTGTAAACCTGATAGGAATCCGCGGTGCCTGCCACGGCTCGCCACCGCAACCAGTGCACACAACAAGACAGGTAGGCGGCACTCCACAGATATTTTCTTCAGCTTGCAGTTTATTCCAAAAATGGCATGTACAGGTACAAGTACAGGTAGGTACAGGTAGGTAGACGCATTTCACTCTGTATCTCCAAGCTTAATCCCCTTGGAACCCTTGTCATGTCTTTATTGCTGTCTGTTGAGAAGATTCACCCTTTCTCACCTTTTCTGGTGCTGATGAAGAGGAAGTAACCTCTGAATGAATACTATGCATGCTCCAAATATTGATGTCACACAGGGGGGGCGGAATGACCGAATCTCAGGATAAGGCGGCTCCAATGAGTCTTTCCCAGTGTCAAGCTCCACACATTGGGGAACAGCCCTCTGGATTCTGTTCTTCTTGCCTTCACCCATGCCCCTGGCCAAGGTATGTGGACTGAATTGTGGTCATTCCACTTCCATCTAGGAGAGATCCCTTATGTGCGATGCCACACTCTTTTTGAGTATAAAGAAAATTGTATATACCACCCGGGTACAACCCGGTTGCCAACATCCCTTAGTGAATATGAAGGACAAAAAATGTACCCCCTGGTACTTAAGACTTTAGAGGCAAACTAAGAAGTTTATATAAAAGTAGAAATTGTATTACATTATAGATAAAAAAAAGGATGTGTACAACACCACTTAGCTCAAATATGGAACGTTACAGACATGGAATAAAATATTTAATATGAACGTTTATAGCTGAGTGAAATCCTTCTCAAATCACTGACGCGTTTCAGGAGCTTGTCCTTTCTTCAGGGGCAATGCTGCAGAGAAGTTTTATTCTACAAAATAATATGAGAACATTTGTAAAATACAGTACATTATATTCAAAGAGATGACCATCAAGATATGTTTACGGAGTAGCTTAGAGATGATTTCAAGCCAGGTTTCTCATATGACAAGCAAATGACACCACTGCACAAATTCTTGGGACAGGTGATAAATATGCCTCAGAAGCTGCTCCCTGGAGTGGAAGAGGGAGTGACATACCAGCAATGCCCAAACTGTTTCACGTTGAATTCCCAAAAGGAGGTCCAACTAGTCAGCTCCAAACAATAGATATCAAGTGTGGGGGTACCAGTCAACACCTCACTAGACGTGTGAGGATTTAAAGTCCAAAAACAGGAAGTTAAGGCTGTCAAGTCTTCCATTTATATATAAATAAGGAAAGAAAGGGGCTTAATCAAAGGTAAAAGGTATAACTGAGGTAAGTCACTTGGCTCCTTGTGCCGGTTCTTTAGGTCTTTGATATGTCCTTGACCCTTTTTAATCTGCTAATTATCCATACAGACTTTGGGCCGCTTTCATTGTCACCCTTCATACCTCCATGGTTTATATACCGGCTTGTTCTCTCCATTAGCCCTTGTATTGCTGTTATCCCTATATATGTGTGTGTGGGGGGACACCTACATATGGATGTGGGCTTGGTTTATGAATATAAGTATAATTAGTGAAATTATCCACTTAATGATTTTTCTTTACAACACTTATCCATCTATCAATAGATGGAAGGTTATACCTTTTACCTTTGATTAAGCCCCTTTCTTTATTTATATATAAATAGAAGACTTGACAGCCTTTCCTTCCTGTTTTTGACGTTAGATCCTCACGCGTCTAGTGAGATGTTGGTAGCCCCAGAAATGTATGTATTTATCACACTTGATATCCATTGTTTGGAGCTGACCAATCGGACCTCCTTTTGGGAATTCAGCGTGAAACAGTTTGGGCATTGCTGGTATGTTACTCCCTCTTCCACTCCAGGGAGCAGCTTCTGAGGCACATTTACCACCTGTCCCAAGAATTTGTGCAGTGGTGTCATTTGCTTGTCATATGAGAAACCTGGCTTGAAATCATCTCTAAGGTACCCTGTAAACATATCTTGATGGTTATCTCTTTGAATATAATGTACTGTATTTTACAAAGTCTCTCATATTATTTTGTAGAATAAAACTTCTCTGCAGCATTGCCCCTGAAGAAAGGACAAGCTCCTGAAACGCATCGGGCGTTTGAGAAGGATTTCACTCAGCCATAAACGTTCATATGAATTATTTTATTCCATGTCTGTAACATTCCGTATTTGAGCTAAGTGGTGTTGTACACATCCTTTTTTTATCTATTATGTAATAAAATTTCTACTTTTATATAGACTTCTTAGTTTGCCTCTAAAGTTCCTAATACCAGGTGGTACATTTTTTTGTCCTACACACTCTTGGCGAGTAGGGTACTTTGTTAAAATAAAGTTATTTTTCTGGTGGTAGTATGCAATGGTCTTTGCACTGTGTCTCTCCCTCCCTTTGGTCTTATTCATAGAGATGGAGTTACCCCTCTGTCCTATACAGCAGCAGACCTGGCTTTAGTGCCAATTTTACTCATATTTCGTTTTTTAGGCTACCCAATTTTACTGATTTTACATTCTGGTATTTTATATGTTAGTACTTTTGTGTTTTTGGTGTGAGAGATTCGCTCTTTTGTCTATCCTGGTGACCGCTGTCAAAGAGACAGAAAGCGATGGGTAATCTAAAATTTTAACGCTGAATTCCACCCTTCCCTTCAGTCTCGCACAGTTGTACAAGCACCTCTCCTGCACTTAAATCACTTAGTCTGATTTCAATGCATTTTTGATTTCAATGTGAGCTACTTAAAATGTACAATAAACGCTGCAGCAAGTCAGATGGAGCCCACCCAATTTCCTGGCTGAATGGCATCCAACATCATCTAGCCTTTTCCTCTCCAGCCTAGCCGCCCCTGGGTCACACCTTTTATTCACTGGATTTCAGTTCTTTCAATGATGGAGACTCACCATCACATGTGGACTTATCTAGGGCAGTCTGCATGCAAATACAGCCAGTCTAGAAATGCCCACTCCTGCAGACTGACATCCACCAATCAAGGCCTTTTAATATTCTTACAGCTTTATATCGATAGTACGAGACCTGGAGCTGTCAGTGACAGTACAGTCTTTGTACTGGGAATGTAATATGGAGTGCACTTCCAGCACAAACACTGGTGTGCATGTATGTTGCACCTCGAAAGAAGGCCCACTCGTGCGACGATGCATATACACTATATTACCAATAGTATTGGGACACCTGCCTTTACACACACATGGACTTTAATGGCATCCCAGACTTAGTCCGTAGGGTTCAATGTTGAGTTGGCCCACCCTTTGCAGCTATAACAGCTTCAACTCTTCTGGGAACCACAAGGTTTAGGAATGTGTCTATGGGAATGTTTGACCATTCTTCCAGAAGGTCAGGCACCGATGTTGGACGAGAAGGGCTGGCTCACAGTCTTCACTCTAATTCATTGCAAAGGTTTTCTATCAGGTTGAGGTCAGGACTCCGTGCAGGCCATTCAAGTTACTCCACTGCAAACTGGTTCATCCATGTCTTTATGGACCTTGCTTTGTGCACTGGTCCAAATCATTTGGAGGAGAGGGGATTATGGTTAGGGGTTGTTTTTCAGGGGTTGGGCTTGTCCCCTTAGTTCCAGTGAAGGGTAATCTTAAGGTGTCAGCATACCAAGACATTTTGGACAATTTCATGCTCCCAACTTTGTGGGAAAGGTTTGGGGATGGCCCCTTACTGTTCCAACGTAACTGGGAACCAGTGCACAAAACAATGAAATGTATGAGCAAGTTTGGGGTGGAGGAACTTCACTGGCCAGCACAAAGTCCTGACCTCAACCCGAAAGAAGACCTTTGGGATGAATTAGAGAGGAGACTGCGAGTCAGGCCTTCTTGTCCACTTCAGTGCCTGACCTCACAAATGCACCTCCGAAAGAATGGACAAACATTCCCATAGACACTCCTAAACCTTGTGGACAGCCTTCCCAGAAGAGTTGAAGCTGTTATAGATGCAAAGGGTGGACCAATGCAATATTGAACTCTATAGACTAAGACTGGGATACCATTAAAGTTCATGTGCGTGTAAAGGCAGGTGTCACAATACTTTTGGCAATATAGCGTATGTGTTACACTGGTGTCAATGGGTTAAAAGCCAAATAAATGAAAGCCTAACTCCAGATAACATTTTTTAGGCAGTTAAAGCAATGGCCCTTCTTTTGGGGGGTAAAAAGGTTTAAACCCTAATAATGAAAAAAAGATGCATTAGAAGCATCCTCAGAAGTCTCATATAGCTCGTTTCAATCCGTGTAACTGTCACTTTTGCAGGGCAGCTTGATCTGTGTGTGAATGTGAATGAAATAGAAATAGAACCATGTGATGTAAAATAATAAGGAATTCATATAGTGATTCATTACTAGTATTACCCTATATAGTTCCCAGAATAAAAGATTTTTACCTTTAGGGGCTCTTTAAAGCAATAAAACTGAGAATGCTATCAGCATGTGCTGCCAGTATGAATATGATGTGTGACTGTACATTAAGGTGACATCTCAGCATATCACAGGAAATTGATGCATCCGCTGTCTCAGGGTAGCAGCACGCAGGAGAGCCCTACGGAGCTATGATGTATACTAACGTGTTTTACATCTGCTAGCATAGCCTGTCTTCCAAGTACTACGAATTATACACACAGGTATATACAGTTCTTACATTCAGGTTTTTAAAGCAAACTTATCCTCAACATACATAATAGCTCTTCAGTGTAACATTTACTCTGCATGGTATTACAGGAATAAAAGACTTAAACTTTTCTAATAACATTTGGGTTGTGCATATAGAAACATACACATGACAAAGATACAAAAAAAGTCATTGGACAGCCATGGTGTCAAGAAGATCCTTCCACCTTATGAGAAAAGGAGGGATATTGTTCTTGACGACATGGCTGTCCAATTTTAGGCATCCGATGACCAGACAGGTCTCCACCCTAGGAAGTTTGGAGAGCCATCCACTGGATTTAGAGAGCTAGGTGATCATGTGTATTGAGGCTGTGGGTTACATTCTTCCTATTCCTTGGAAGGGAAGACGCCTGAACTTGTGTTTCACACATTTTATTTGTTGTTCCTCCTTCCAGGGGCTAGGTGGTCCCCAGGATGGATGGTAGAGCCAGGTGGATGGTGGTCAACAGGCTCCTGATCCCAACCTTAGACAATTATTGAACCTGAGGAAGTGGGGTTGGAGACCCACAAAACACATTGTGAATTATCATTTCACTACCCCTGACCAGACCCTATTCCCCATTGAAGAGGCAAGCTATGTTAAACTTAGAGGGATGACTAATGATATGCTGTGAAACTTATGTGAAGGACTTTTATGGGGGGGGGGGGGTTTTCATGCAATGCATGTTTCCATATACAAAAGTCAAGTGCTATTAAGGTTAATTTGGCACACATTTTAATCACTTTATAATAAATGGAAGAGTTTTAACAGTACATTACACGTACTGCAGTGGGCACCTTAAATGTTCCATGGTGTATCAAATTGTTTCTGGTAATGCTAAAAATGTTTCTCAGCTTCTCCAAGCCACTTCATCAGTTCTAATGAGTATCAGGAAGATACTCCACCATTTATATCCACAAAGCTAACACGGATACCTCAATTTAACCACCAAAGAATGTACAGATGTTGATTGTCCAAGGACAGAATGGTTGGTGTAAAATTTGTGGAACCTGCCCCCTCCATAATACCATTCTATGGTGCTTGGAGATCTGCAACAGGTGCTAACCCTTTGATTTACAGGGCTAAAGGTTTGAATTGTCAAATCGCCAGGGAAGAGATATTAAAACACTATACAAGACAAGATGGTGTTGAAGGCCCCCACCACCATACAGGGATGGCTAGATTAAGGTGTCGGTGATACCTTTATGGATATATATGCTGGGGTATGTTTCTTGACACTTATTAAAACTGAAGAACTGGTTTGGAGAAGCTACAAAAGATCTTCAACGTTACAGAACAAGTCCAGTTGAATGTGACCAACTACTACTCACTAATGGCAACCAAGTAACCAGCATTTTCAGAAGGAGAAGTTAGCAGGGGCAGCATTTGCATTTCTCTCAGTAAAGGTTTCCATCAATAATTGAGAGCTATCACATGTGGAGGAAAAGAACAGAACTAAGACAGCAAATACACACAGACACCTTACCATCATTGAGATCCTGCAAGAGATTTTCCTGGCATGAGAAGTCCAGTTTCACTTTGATGTAGACAGTAAAAGTTGCCGTTTTCCCTGGCTTCAGTGGAAGTTGGGACAGCGTCTGCTCCAGGTCCCATGTCAGGAAATCACCATACAATTTATCTGCACAAACAAGAAAGATATTGAATGATCCTTTTGAAATTTCAATCAATACAACTGGGGTGGATAAAAAAAAAACAGACACACAAAGAAAAAGTTGTACAGCTTATATTTGAAGAATTGTAAAAGAGGACCTAAACTGGGAAAGTTACAACCCAAAAAAAAGTCAAGGACTAGTCTCCAGTATTGACTGTGGTGTCTCTGTAGCTGATCTTTTCACCATTACTGACTTACAATGCTTTGTTCTGCACTGTCACTGTATGGGGATGACCAGCTTCATAGAGGCAGGGTTTTGCTCCCTCAAGTCAGAACTGCCCCCCTAATGACTGCCAGAGGAATATTGAAAAAGCAGCAAGAGAGGGGGAGGAAACCCAGATTCATAAATTAGATGAACCAGAAGCAGGGAGATACTTGCACGGCAGCCCTTCATGTTCAGCTTCCTCTCCAACAAGCAGAACAGTGAGTAACACAGTAAAGACATCACCCAATCTCACTCCAAATCTGGTAAGACTAACAGTCAGAGGCGAGGCAGCATTAGATGATCTCATACTGTGGATATACAGTTATGAGGCCAAAGGCACAGGATCCAGAGAAAGGGGGGAAAATGCAAAGCATGATGATTCAATTTGTTAGCAATAAAAATAATATTGTATACTCCGTGGATCAACAATACACAAGACCTGCTGATCTGGCTACAATCAGCAAAACTGTTTTACAACTCTTACTGTAAAGGACTCTTTCCAAATGCAAAGATTAAGACTCCATCTCTTCTCTCCCTCTACTTACTGTATTTCATCTGCACATGATTGGACAATTAAAGTCTATATTCCCCCAACTTATTGCGTGAAAATGCTCAATTGCTTTAGTAAATAAGTCTAATTGCATCTCTCTGTAGTACAGATGTGTGTAGATTGCATTGCGTGCTGTTATTCATTACAACTAGAGTTGATCGAACCTCTGGAAGTTCGGGTTCTGCTGGTTCGGCCGAACTTTGGGACAAAGTCCAGGTTCAGGTCCGGACAGAACCCGAACTCTGACCCGGACCCCGAACCCCATTGAAATCAATGGGGACCCGGATTTTTAGGCACTAAAATGGCTGTAACAAAGTCCTGGAAAGTCCTAGAGGTCTGCAAAAGGAAGGCAAATGGGGGTAAGGGTCGGACAAGTGCCCTACAAAGAAATGGGGACAGGGAAATAACTTAAAAGCATTTTTAAACTAAAATCACATTAAAAAAAACAAAAATGGAGGTGGATGTGGACCATCTTCAAACTGTGTGTGAAAAGCATAAATTAGCCGGGAGAAGCCATATCACTGTTCTAAAATCATCTTCAAACTGTGTGTGAAAACTATAAATTAGCGGGGAGAAGCCATATCACTGTTCTACAATCATGTTCAAACTGTGTGTGAAAAGTATCAATTAGCCGGGAGAAGCCATATCACTGTTCTACAATCATCTTCAAACTGTGTGTGAAAAGTATAAATTAGCGGGAGAAGCCATAGCAGTGTTCTAAAATTTAGAACAATAAGAAAAGTGTGTGTCAAACTTCTACCAGGTGTAGGTGGAGGTAAAAACAAAAAAAATTACACTAAAATCAAATTTTTACGAAAATTCAATAAAGGGACAGGGGTAAAGAA